>JBBMOL010000399.1:0-30362 GCA_037954665.1 Laguncularia racemosa
GGATTGGACAACAGAATTTGGGAAAAGGTTTGGAAAAACCATGGGAAGCCCTTGTTTTGTAAAAGTTATACGGGACACGGGATGAAGAGGGGGTTTACTTCAAAGTAGGGCCGTGTATGGAGTCAAGCAAATCCACGAAAGATCAAAAACCCAAATACAGGGCGGTATGTTGCTAAAGTTGACAGAAAGATACTGGCCAAAGTACAGGGCGGTTGTTGCCAAAATTGAAGAAAGGTACAGGCCAAAGTACATGGGGTGTACACGGTAGTGTATCCCCTCCCCACCCAACTTGTTCTGTTTTCGCGTTTTTTACGCCACTTATTAAACTACGTCGTTTTGGCTTGTTTTAACAAATTGTAACCCTATTTAAAAAAAGCCCCGGGGTTTAAAACAATACAACTTACATCTTTGAACTTAAACACTTTTGAGAGGCACTTCTCGGGGTTGTTCAAGAACTAAATCAACTTTTTTGGTTTGATTTCGTGGCTTCATCCCGACTTATCAATCGGTCTTTATCCCGATTGTGGGTCTTCGTTTTTATCCCAAGGTTTTGCTGCTTATAGACAATGGGTCGGGGTTTTTCCATTTTAGGTGTTTGGGCGTCTTGGGAAAACAAATTTTTCAAACGTATTGGTATTAGGTTTCGTACGGGTTGGCGGGGTTTTGTATAAACCCCGACTCGCCCCACCGCCCTAACCAGGTAAGTCGGATTTTCCCGATTTTTTTTAATTTATTTATTTTTTTTATTCCGATTTGATTTATTATTTTGTTTTTTTATTTATTAATTTTTTTGTTTTTTATTTATTTATTTATGTTTTATTTATATTTCCATAAATAGGAAAATGTTAGAAATTAGGTTTCTTTAGGATTTAAATAATGTAGAAAAATAAGAAAAAATAAAAATAATAAGTAAAAATAATAAAAATGTAGAAAAAAAAATTAAATATTAGAAAAAAATATTAAAACTTTTGGTTTTAAAAAATGATAGATAATAGTTTGGAAAAATTTTTTTTAACAAAAATCACAAAAATTATAAAAATCAAAAAAAATCATAAAAATCATAAAAAAAAAAACATAAAAATCATGAAAATTTAAAAAATTAAAAAATTGTAAAAGAATAAGGAAAAATCGAAAATAAATAAAAAATCATAAAAATTAAAAAACAAAAAATTAATAAAAATTCAAAAATTATAAAAATAGACAAAAAAATGAGTTTTATCACTTAGAAAAATCATTTTCTCAAATAAATCCAAAATTGATGTTTTCCCAAAAAAAATTATTATTTTCAAAAAAATCAAATTATTAAGCTTAGGTTTAGATTTTTAGAAAAATCAAAAAAATGTTAAAAACAAAAATCAAAAGAGATTTTCAAATTAAAATTCACAAACCACTAAATATTTTCAGAAAAAAGTGAACTACGGCTTGTTTGATCCTGACTAGCAAGTACGTAGACACCCATTTGGGTCAACCTATAAAAATGAAATAAAAAATCATTTTCTTAGAATAATAAAAAACATAATAAAAAGTAACAGAAACAAAATAAAAGACATTTTTAGATATGAACAATTTTAGGAGACTAGGTGTAACCTTAAGGTTTTAATAGGTTAGCCTCCGAACATAGAAACTCTAGTTTTCCCTTTTCCTCTTTTCACAAAAACGAGAAGAGGAAATCACGATGACTAGTGGTCCGAATTAAGACTAATCCACTCCTTTAGTCTTAATTCAATATTTCCAACAACAGTTGGGTGGCGACTCCAAAATCAAATGAAATTCCTAATTCAAGTTGAGAATCTACATTAGATGAGCATAGGGTCTAGTCTAGATCGGATTAGGAATGGGCATTCAAAAAAATAGACTCGACAGGATGGCGACTTCACTGGGGAACAATTCCAGTAGGTGATCCACGTAAAAAGAGATATAAAATGAGCGTGAATAAATACCGGCAAGTGTACCGGATCGGATCAAGTAATATAGTGAGAGAAGAGTGTCGAACCACGAGATTGATTAAGTAATAGACCTTTATCAATTTCTACTATTATTTAGGCAATGATATTTGATGAGAATGAATGAATTATACTAAATGCTTAAAAAGAGAATTGTGTTTCAAAAATGATGAATTGATGATGGGAAATAGAATCCACCCTAATTCTACTATCATATTGCCTTCATGTTATAATAATCATAGCTATATGGATTTTCACAAGAAATTAACAAAACCTTAATCCTTTATTAAGTGTTAAAGTAATGTTACCTCAATTTAATTTAATAGCTCCCGTAATTCAAATCAAATGAGGATTCTAATTCACAACATAAATTTCCCAATTATATGATTGCCTAATATCTTTAAAATAATTTCTCCTAATCCCTTAGTGAAAAATTTAATAAAAATATTGCATGAAACACTTTAGGTCAATTTCTAATAAAATTCAATAACACTGCTTCCACATGAATTATTAAATCTTACTTAGGAATTCTGATAAAACCTAAATTTCTCTTCGAGTCATTTACATTTCTATGCATTGATTTCAATTACAAAATACAATTCATAGCAGACTTCTATATGAAAATTCCGCATATCTACATTTCCTATAACATGAATACAATGATCATTTTAGTTTGAATTATGGCTTCAGTCATATTTCCCACAAGGATGATTTAGAACATTTAGTATGAATTGCATAAAAACAATTGAAATAAATAGGTGCAATGGAATTCATATTGAACAACAAGAATAAACTAATAAATGGCATAAAAGAAAATAAAGTAATTGAAACAATAGCTATAATCTTCAAGAACTTCAGCAAAATAACTTTCTTTCTTCAAACTAAATTTGGAATAACATGAAATGTAAAGGAATTAAAGAAAACATAAAATCCTAAAGTTCGTAAGGGAAATTCTAATGATTTCAAAGAAAGACAAAGGATGCTAAACAAAGAATCAAAACAAAAGGATTCTCAAACAAAAGGGGATTCTAAACAAAAGGGGATGCTCCCAAGGTTCACACAAGGGGCCTATTTATAGATCAAAGAGGAGGGGGATAAGGTTGATCTGATGAGGTTTGAGTCAGCAAATTAAATAAGATACGATTTTGGAGAGATTTTCGCAATGGATATCCGGGGAGTAATGAAGGTCGGTTCAAGGCTGGCTCAAGGCCGGCGGCTTTAATGCTTTTTAAGGCCGGTTTAATATAGGCCGGCTCAAGGCCGGCTCAAAGCCGACGGCCTTGAATGTAGGCCGGCCCAAGGCCGGCGGCCTTTATTGCAATCCTCTGCTCGCTTCTTCAATTTTGTGAGAAACTCCTCCAATTAAATTGTAATTTACTTTTGGGTCCTCAAAACCTGTATTTTCACAATAAACACCATTAAGTATCATTTCTTTATATTTTCTTATAATATTGAAATAAATTTAATATAAGTCCAAAAGAAATATAAGTATAATGTGATCTTATCAACATCCCCACACTTGAACTTTTGCTGTCCTCAAGCAAAATAATTGATTTAAACAAGAGAAATCCATCATTGGACTTCTGGTGCCCATTGTTCTGACCATACTGAAATTTGTAACTAGTATATCTAGTTGAAATTTAGTAGTTAATCTAAATACAACAGATTTTTAATCCCAGTGTTTAACAATAGAAAACAATACTTAGTCCATAAGGAAAAACATTCATTTAAACTTCATTGGTTATTAGCAAGTATCATCTCCTCAATTTTACTTCTCTAAACAAGATCACAAGGAGTGAAAGCATATGGTATCCATTTTTTTCCTAGAATTTCTCCCCTTTTTTTTTGCCTTAATTGACAGCGGAGTGAGACTTCACTCTTCTGAGGGACCAAAGCTCACCCATGTCAACCTGGTTTTCATTAAGGTACTAAATTTTTGCCTTTCCGCCCTTCTCGTTATTGTGAGTTCATTGAGTCGGCACATCCTAGGCTTATCGCCTAAGTGACCAGGTTTTAAAGGGACCCCTACGAACTCTTCCTCACACTAACATTTAAGATTGGATACTCTTAACTCACTTTCCTGAGTTATTGGAGTAAAGGCTCTTTTTTTTTTTTTTTAAGGGATCACTAAGTAAAATATTTCATTTACCTCTTTCACTAGGTGTTAAGGTATTCTCAAAGAAATTTCAAGAGAGATTTATCCCAACTAATTTTTCCTAGAAGTAAACTTGCTTGTTTTTTTCAACTTAAGGACTCAATCTCAAGTTCAAAGGCTAAACATAGGGTAAACCCCGTTCTCTAGAGATTTTACTATTAAATTTTAACTATGTAAACTAGTCACAATAGTTGGCGAGTAGGGCACCAATTTAAGTCAATTTCAAGATTTCAATTTAAGGACATAAATAAAGCATGGGATTTGTAAGCTCATGATGTGTGCAATCATTATACTTCTACATTTATAATCCCTTCCCCACACTTAAATTGGACAATGTCCTCATTGTTCCTAATATATCACAAAATTAAGGAAAAGAATGTCAATGCAGAAATTGAAATATTGGTACTTCCCTGGTGTAAAATTGTTCATCAGGAAGAAAATTCCTCCCAAAATGTCTGTCATCCTTGGAGTGTCTTGAATGCACCGGCGGCTCTTATCCAGCCTTGAATTAGTTTCTTCTTTTTTTTTTTTTTTTGTAACGAAATTAAAACACTAGTGTATATACTTATTGAGCATGGGCTGCCTCCCATGAAGCGCTTAGTTTATAGTCGCTAGCCCGACTTTTCCAGTTCAAGTTCTTGAATCTCCTAAATCCACAGTTGTGGCATTTCTCTCAACATGTTCCCCTTCATAGTAATGTTTGAGAAGATAACCGTTTACCTTGAAAGTACGGTTGTCTTCTGCCTTCAACTCAACTGCACCATAAGGAAACACATTAACAATTTCAAATGGTCCAGACCATCGTGATTTCAACTTACCTGGGAATAGTTACAATCGAGAGTTGTACAATAAGACTCTTTGACCAGGCAAGAACTCTCGCTGTAAGATGTTCTTATCATGCCATCGCTTTGCTCTCTCCTTGTAAATTCTCGCATTTTCATATGCTTCCTCTCTCATCTCGGCCATTTGATTCAATTGGAGCAACCTCTTTTCACTGCAGCTTGCAACTCAAAGTTAAGGTATTTTATGGCCCAGTATGCCTTGTGCTCAAGCTCTACGGGTAGGTGAATGATTTACCAAAAACAATCTTGTAGGGGGACATTCCAATAGGTGTTTTAAAAGCTGTTCTATAAGCCCACAATGCATCATCAAGTTTTAAAGACCAATCCTTTTGGGATGCATTGACAGTTTTCTCTAAGATTCGCTTAATTTCCCTATTGGATACCTCAACCTGTCCACACGTTTGTGGATGATAAGGGGTGGCAATTTTGTGAGTAACTCCATATTTTAATAATAATTTCTCAAATTGCCTGTTACAAAAATGTGTTCCCCTATCACTTATTATAGCTCTAGGTACCCCAAATCTTGAAAATATATTCTTTTTCAAAATTTAATGACAACCCTGCTGTCATTAGTTTGTAGAGCAACTGCCTCTACCCATTTCGAAACATAATCAACAGCTAAAAGAATATATTTGTTTGAAAAAGATGAGGGAAAAGGACCCATAAAGTCGATTCCCAAACGTCAAAAAGTTCAATTACAAGTATATTATTTTGTGGTAATTCATGTCTTCTTGAAATATTGCCAGTCCTTTGGCATTGAGCACAAGTCATAATGAAGTTCTTGCAATCATGAAACAAACTGGGCCAATAAAATCCGCAAGATAAAATTTTTGCTGCCGTTTTTTTCCATACCAAAGTGACCTCCTACCTCTCTAGAATGACAATGCTGTATAATGCTAAGCTGTTTCACTTTCAAGTACACATCGTCTAATTATTTGGTCAGCACAATTTTTAAAGAGATATGGTTCATCCCAAAAATAAAACTTCACATCATGTAAAAATTTCTTTTTCTGTTAGGAGGATAAACCATATGGAGTGATTTTGCTAACCAAATAATTAACGATATCAGCATACTAAGGTAATCCTTGAACTTCTACTACATGCAATTGTTCATCAGGGAACTTTTCATTAATAGGTGAATAAAAAAAATTAGATTCCAGACGGGATAAATGATCAGCCACCACATTTTCAGTTCCCTTCTTATCTTTAATTTCCAGGTTAAATTCTTGCAGTAGTAGAATCCATCGAATTAACCTAGGTTTAGCATCAACTTTAGCAAATAAATACTTAAGGGCAGCATGGTCAGTATATACTATGATTTTAGAACCTATTAGGTAAGGCCGGAATTTATCGCATGCAAATATAACTGCCAAAAGTTCTATTTCAATTGTGGCATAATTCCTTTGGGTCTCATTTAAGGTTCTACTCGCATAGTATATTACATGAAATGACTTATCTTTTCTTTGCCCAAGTACCACTCCAACAGCATAGTCGCTGGCATCGCACATCAACTTGAAGGGAAGCTCCCAATCAGGTGCAACAATCACTGGTGCAGTAGTGAGCTTCTCCTTCAATAGATTAAATGCCTGCAAACAATTATCATAAAAAATAAAGGCAGAATCTTTTTCTAGTAAATTACAAAGAGGTCTTGAGATTTTAGAGAAGTCCCTGATAAATCTCCTATTGAAGCCAGCATGTCCCAAGAAGCTTCTGATTCCTTTCACTGTAGTAGGTGGTGGTAGCTTCTCTATCACCTCTACTTTTGCCCTGTCAACCTCAATTCCCTGCTTAGATACTTTGTGCCCTAAGACTATTCCCTCTCTTACCATGAAATGGCATTTTTCCCAATTAAGAAGCAGATTAGTTTCCTTGCATCTCTTAAGCACACATCCTAAATTTGTTAGACATGTTTCGAATGACTTCCCAAAAACAGAAAAATCATCCATGAATATTTCAATGAAATTTCTATCATGTCAGAAAATATGGACATCATGCATCTTTGAAATGTAGCGGGTGCATTACAAAGACCAAAGGGCATTCTCCTAAAAGAAAATGTGCCATAGGGACAAGTAAAGGTGGTTTTCTCCTGGTCCTCGGGTGCAATATGGATTTGATTGTAACCAGAATAACCATCTAAAAAGCAGTAATAATCATGCCCTGCAAGTTTTTCTAACATCTGATCTATAAAAGGGAGGGGAAATGATCTTTGCGGGTAGCATCATTCAGTTTTCTATAGTCTATACAGACTCTCCAACCAGTTACAGTGCGAGTGGGAATTAATTCATTAGCCTCATTTTGTACTACAGTCATACCACCTTTTTTTGGTACAACTTGGACAGGACTAACCCATTTACTATCAGAAATTGGAAAAATAATGCCTGCATCTAACAATTTAAGTACTTCTTTTTTTACAACTTCCTTAAGAGTTGGGTTAAGTCTTCTTTGTGGTTGTACTGTAGGTTTACACTCAGCTTCAAGAAATATCCTATGAGTACAAATTGAAGGGCTAATTCCCTTAATATCAACAATGGTCCACCCGATAGCTTCCTTATGTTATCTTAGAACATCCGAAAGTTGTTGCTCTTGATCACCTGTCAAAGAAGAAGAAATGATTAAAAAACTTAATCCACGCAAAAAGAGATATAAAATGAGCGTGAATAAATACCGGCAAGTGTACCGGATCAGATCAAGTAATATAGTGAGAGAAGAGTGTCGAACCACGAAGATTGATTAAGTAATAGACCTTTATCAATTTCTACTATTATTTAGGCAATGATATTTGATGAGAATTGAATGAATTATACTAAATGCTTAAAAAGAGAATTGTGTTTGAAAAATGATGAATTAATGATGGGAAATAGAATCCACCCTAATTCTACTAATCATATTGCCTTCATGTTATAAATAACTCATAGCTATATGGATTTTCACAAGAAATTAACAAAACCTTAATCCTTTATTAAGTGTTAAAGTAATGTTACCTCAATTTAATTTAATAGCTCCCGCTAATTCAAATCAAATGAGGATTCTAATTCACAATCATAAATTTCCCAATTATATGATTGCCTAATATCTTTAAAATAATTTCTCCTAATCCCTTAGTGAAAAATTTAATAAAAATATTGCATGAAACACTTAGGTCAATTTCTAATAAAATTCAATAACGCTGCTTCCACATGAATTATTAAATCTTACTTAGGAATTCCTGATAAAACCTAAATTTCTCTTTCGAGTCATTTACATTTCTATGCATTGATTTCAATTACAAAATACGATTCATAGTAGGACTTCTTATATGAAAATTCCACATATCTACATTTCCTATAACATGAATACAATGATCATTTTAGTTTCAATTATGGCTTCATCATATTTCCCACAAGGATGATTTAGAACATTATAGTATGAATTGCATAAAAACAATTGAAATAAATAAGTGCAATGGAATTCATATTGAGTAACAAGAATAAACTAATAAATGGCATAAAAGAAAATAAAGTAATTAAAACAATAGCTATAATCTTTAAGAACTTCAGCAAAATAACTTTCTTTCTTCAAACTAAAATTTGGAATAACATGAAATGTAAAGGAATTAAAGAAAACATAAAATCCTAAAGTTCGTAAGGGAATTCTAATGATTTCAAAGAAAGACAAAGGATGCTAAACAAAGAATCAAAACAAAAGGATTCTCAAACAAAAGGGGATTCTAAACAAAAGGGGATGCTCCCAAGGTTCACACAAGGGGCCCATTTATAGATCCAAAGAGGAGGGGGATAAGGTTGATCTGATGAGGATTTGAGTCAGCAAATTAAATAAGATACGATTTTGGAGAGATTTTCGCAATGGATATCCGGGAGTAATGAAGGCCGTTTCAAGGCCGGCTCAAGGCCGGCGGCCTTGAATGTAGGCCGGCTTTACGGCCGGCGGCTTTAATGCTTTTTAAGGCCGGTTTAATATAGGCCGGCTCAAGGCCGGCTCAAAGCCGGCGGCCTTGAATGTAGGTCGGCCCAAGGCCGGCAGCCTTTATTGCAATCCTCCGCTCGCTTCTTCAATTTTGTGAAAAACTCCTCCAATTAAATTGTAATTTACTTTTGGGTCCTCAAAACCTATATTTTCACAATAAACACCATTAAGTATCATTTTGTTTATATTTTCTTATAATATTGAAATAAATTTAATATAAGTCCAAAAGAAAATATAAGTATAATGTGATCTTATCAGTAGGCTAGCCACCTGAATCTCCTCAAGTTGTTCCTTTTTAAGTTTCAATTATTATTCTGTTACTAACTTTTCAGGCATTAGTTAGATTTTAGTTTTCTTTACTGCGGGGTTTGCATGCATAAGTTTGTGTGAATAGAAGCGGTCGAACCCGGACCGTCCTAGAAACCTAAGTCGGGGAGCCATTGTGTAGGTTTCGGGCGAAGTGAGTTGATCACCGTTCGGGACCGATTAGGCTACCCCACCTAATGCTTCGATATTGATGTGCCTAAACACACTTGAAAGCATAATCAAAAGACTTAAGAAAAACAATCTCAAGTCAAGGCAAAACTGGATCCACAAAAGGGCAATTCCACGTGAACACCTTGTAGATTTTAATGGAAATTGTTGTTCAAATGATTCAATTGTAATCTCTAATGATAATATTAACCAAATAACCACAAGAGAAGATGAATTTCACGTAAAATCAGATCAAAAGGAAGCAATAAACCAATGAAATCCACTTTCCCTTTCAATCACTAGTTCACACCAATAATAACAATGAGGTATGTAATCCAAGTGTTCAATAAACAATCAATCTTGCAAGATTTTTGTTCACGAAAATAGAACCACAAATAGATCCAAGAAAGATCCAAATCTACCCTAGATATGACTCACTAGAGAAGAAATAAACAACAACAAAGATGAATCGATATTACTCACGATTTCTCCTTCTTGCACTCGCCCCAATTTCAACTTCTTGGGATTGAAATTGATAAGAGAATTTGGAATTAGGAAAACCCTAAGCCCTCTCACGAAATGTGAAGTGTTTGTTTTGCAAAATTAGCCTCCTCAAACCCTCTCTTAAGCAAGTATTTATACTTGCTACTCTTAAGGTTAAAAAGTGCTCAAAATTACAAGTTTGCCACTTTTAAGGTGGCTAGCCCTAAATGAAAATTACAAGGAAATAAAATCGTCCCAAAACCAAATACAACCAAAAATAGCTCATAAAAGAAGAAATATATAAAAGAAATGGTCTTCAAGATGCCGGTCTTCTATAGGATCCATCGGTCCAACTCATCGCCGGTTTAGGTCGGTCCATGGATAACCCATAAGCTGAGTCTGAGAGAGTTTGTCCATTGCCCTATAGAATATGATAAGTGTGCCTATTGGAAAACACAATACAAGAATAATAGAAAAGTGGTTAATATATAAATAATTCCGGGGTCGATCTACTCAAAATGGGCCCTCAACGCCAAGATTTGAAATCCTTCAGTTCTTGCCCTAATGATAGGTCTTGTCGGATTTTTATTCCTATCATCTCCTCAGGCCTCAAAAAGATTTGTCCTCAAATCTAGTAGATCAAATGCAGTAGAGACTTTGTTTCCTCCTAGCAAGTCACTTGAAGAAATATCTCTACAGAATCCCAATATCTGAAATACTACAGGTGGTGATTGTCTTCTCTCCTCCATTTCCAGGATGTATTTCTTTTGCAACACAAATAATGACCCATTATCCACTAAAGTTGCCCCTCTATCAACCTGTTCCACTGAAACTGTTTCCTCTTTTTCTAACTCATCTGTATGTTGCTGATCCTCATGGTCTTCTAATGGTTGGTCCAACTGCTCATTACCCTCTAAAACCTCTGAAGGTGAACATAACTGTCTCTGAATAGTCTGGCTCTCTGGTGGTCTGCTCATCTGACTATGATCATCAGGGGTCCTCTGAAGGTTGGCACAATGGTGTCTGAAAAATTTTATGCTCTAAGGGTTGGCTCGTGTCACTAGAGCCCTCAAGAACCTTTGAAGGTTAGCATACCTGAGTCTGCCCAGTTTGGTTCTCTGAAGGTTTGATCATGTGGCTATGATCCTCACGAACTTGTGATGGTTGTTTTATTTGTCTTTGCATCTCCTGGACCTCTGATGGTGACATAGGGTTCAATACTATACGTTTACCATCCTTTTTAAACATATAAGTATTTCTATGCCCATCATTTAATACCATCCTATCATGCAACCATGGTCTACCAAGTAATATATGGGATGCACAAAGAGGAAGAATATCACATTCAAGCTCATCATAGTACTTGTCCCCAATACTGAAGGGTACCCTAGCCCTTTGGGTCACACAAAGACCATCCTGATCATTCAACCAATGTAATGTATAGGGTTTGGGATGTGGGATAGTTTCAAGTTTCAACTTCGATACTAATGATGTAGCTATAACATTATTACAACTACCACCATCAATAATAATTGCACACAAGTTTCCTTGTACCCTACAAGAAGTATGGAACAAGTTTTTTCTTTGTCCCTCATCAATGGTTTGAAAGGAAGTCAAGTCCCGATGTAATATGTTAGTAGACAAATATAACTCACTTGACATTTTTGCTTACTAATTTGAACAACCTCAATACACTTCACCACACCACGACAACACACCCTTACACACCCATAGTGCTCACGCTCAACCAATACAAGAAATGTTTATTGGTACTTCAAATAAAGTTAAGTGAGATAATTGAAGCACAAATAAATACTTCCAAGTAGTTAAGAAATTAAATTCAACTAACAAGTGTTGAAGTAATAAGTTCAATTACTTTCACACTTTAATGTTTGTTTTTGAATTTAAATTCTACTACTTCAATTTTCCTTTCTTGCCACGGTTTCAAACCTACAATTGATCTTGATGTGCAGCACCTTAATCCACACAACTCCACAACATGGCAACAAATTCAAATAAACATCCTTAATGCACTTTCCACAAACGGTAATAATCAAATTTCAAATTCAAATGGAACACAATCAATACCACTTAATAACTTCCTCAACTTAATGGATGTGTTTGAATTTCAAATAAATTCCCTATTATCCCACACAATGCAATTCTGAAAATTGTACACTTCCACTTCCAATTTGCACAACACAACACAACACCACACAAACACCTTCATACACACGGTGCACTTCTCCACTCTACACAATTTATCAACCGCAACTTACAACAACATACACATCACATGCAACACAAAACATTTTCAATTCATTACTCTTTTTCAAGAAATTTCAAGGATAATCACGTTGCAAAATTTTTCACTTCAAATACAAATCCAACCCGCAACTTACATAAGAAGGCAGCAAATTAAATTTGAAAATTAAACCACTTCACTAATTGTAACCCCTCCACATTTGGTAAGATGCAATTTTTCAAATTAAAACAAACACACTTAACTCCTTCACTCTTAATGCTTGTTTTGAAATCAAATAACTTCCCTTCTTACACACTAATCAAATCTGGAAATTGCAAATGTTCTCCCCAATTCCGAATTCAAACAATGTAAGAACCACAATTCTCTTCCTACACAATTGCACCTCCGAAATTGCACTAAAAAAATGCACTATCTTTCTTCTTCCTTCATGGTGAAGTCCACAACATAGAAGATTCAACAAGTACTTCAAAATCACTCCAACATGCAGCAAATTCAACTCCTACTCAAGACAATTCACTCCACTTCAAAACAACTACAACAACAATTTCAATTTACCCACAATTTTGGAATTGATGATGTAAGAACATGAACCCTAAATTTCCAAAATTCAAAATCACATAATCCTTTCTCACAACCACAAGCTCTGATACCAAAAGATGATGTGCCTAAACACACTTGAAAGCACAATCAAAAGACTTAAGAAAAACAATCTCAAGTCAAGGCAAAACCGGATCCACAAAAGGGCAATTTCACGTGAACACCTTATAGATTTTAATGGAAATTGTTGTTCAAATGATTCAATTGTAATCTCTAATGATAATATTAACCAAATAACCACAAGAGAAGATGAATTTCACGTAAAATCAGATCAAAAGGAAGCAATAAACCAATGAAATCCACTTTCCCTTTCAATCACTAGTTCACACCAATAATAACAATGAGGTATGTAATCCAAGTGTTCAATGAAACAATCAATCTTACAAGATTTTTGTTCACAAAATAGAACCACAAATAGATCCAAGAAAGATCCAAATCTACCCTAGATATGACTCACTAGTGAAGAAATGAACAACAACAAAGATGAATCGATATTACTCACGATTTCTCCTTCTTGCACTCGCCCCAATTTCAACTTCTTGGGATTGAAATTGATAAGAGAATTTGGAATTAGGAAAACCCTAAGCCCTCTCACGAAATGTGAAGTGTTTGTTATGCAAAATTAGCCTCCTCAAACCCTCTCTTAAGCAAGTATTTATACTTGCTACTCTTAAGGTTAAAAAGTGCTCAAAATTACAAGTTTGCCACTTTTAAGGTGGCTAGCCCTAAATGAAAATTACAAGGAAATAAAAGCGTCCCAAAACCAAATACAACCAAAAATAGTTCATAAAAGAAGAAATATATAAAAGAAATGGTCTTCAAGATGCCGGTCTTCTATAGGATCCATCGGTCCAACTCATCACCGGTTCAGGTCGGTCCATGGATAACCCATAAGCTGAGTCTGAGAGAGTTTGTCCATTGCCGTATAGAATATGATAAGTGTGCCTGTTGGAAAACACAATACATGAATAATAGAAAAGAGGTTAATATATAAATAATTCCGAGGTCGATCTGCTCAAAATGGGCCCTCAACGCCAAGATTTGAAATCCTTCAGTTCTTGCCCTAATGATAGGTCATGTCGGATTTTTATTCCTATCAGATATGGCCTGAGATCCATTTCTCCGAGAATGCGGGAGGCCATAGAGCTTAGGGACCAATTATAACCAACCTACTTGCATACATAACATCATAGGGTTGACAATTGATGACGATGTAATGGTTTGTTGTTTTGTTTTGGAGTTCAAATCTATTTCCCTGTAATGTTTCATAGTTTTGTTTGTAATTAGGCAATTTCTTATTGTAATAGATAGCTAGCACCGCAGTCGACCGCCTCCTCTGCAAACAAATTTGGGTGTACAAACCTTTGGACCCAAAGTTGGTATTGGGCCATTGGTTTACCTTATACAACCCGGAGGAGCAGGCCTTCATCCAGCAAAAGATAGGCCCCATCCTCTCACTAACAAAGATAGAGGCAAATTTACCTTTGGTACGGGCCATGCTCCAGTTATGGGAAGTCAAGCCCGCAGCTTTCTTTATCGGGCCGCATGAAATCACCCCTACTTTAGAAGAGTACACCCAGCTACTACAGGCTCCAGCACTGACTGACCAAATCTATGCACCAAACCTTGAGGCTGGGCCAGCCGGTACCTTTAACCGACTACTAGGCATCCGTAAAACAGCAGTTAACAAAGCTCTAGCAGACTGTAATGGGTATTGCATACGGATGGATGATTTAGAAGCTTGGATCATCGTCCGAGAAGATAATGGGGATAGAAAGGACATATTGTGTAGGGACCCTAAGACTTACAAACAGAAAAGGGTGAATGCTTTCATCTTGATAGCTTTCGCCACTATACTGTTCCCCACCGGGACGTTCTATATTCACTACCGGGTTGCAAAGCTGGTAACCTAATTCCTGGAGGGAAGATCTTACATCCCGGCTCTATTGGCTGAACAGATCCGGAACTTGAATTTCCTCAAGAAGAAAGGCCATGGGATCCTCCGCTCAAGCCTCAACCTTCTACTGATATGGTTCGTAAGCCACCTTAAGTGCTTCGGGCTGAACATGGTCCGAAAAGCCTTAGCCCAGCAGGTGGATCTTGTGGATTCATGTATAGAAAAGGTAAAGTTACCCGACGACCTTACTGGCCACAGTTGGGTAGAAGTGCTTAGAAGCGTCAGTGCCGAAGATATTCTGTGGATAGCCAGGTGGAGTTACTGTGACAAAATTATTTTGACTTGTAGTAATTTCCAAGCCGTACCTCTAATCGGAATCAGTGGATGTATTAGGTATCACCCTAACTCAGTGGTCCGGCAATTTGGTACTATCCAAGACATAGTTTATCGGCCCTCGCTGGAAGCAGTCACCTTTGAGTATCAAGATTCGAACCTGTTGGTAGCCGAGAAGTTTGCTAAGCTGGCAGAGGTCAAAGCACTTTGGGAAGCCAGAATTGAAAGCCTGAATGTGGACTTCGGGGAGCTAGATGGCGAAGTGGGAAAGCACCGAGCCACCAGAGAGTTTGTAATCCGCCAGCTCTACCAGACAGGGGAGAGAGCATACCGGGTTCCAGACGTCACCCAACCAAGGCCAGACGAGATCAATCCAGAGCTGGAAGTTTACCTAGAGCAGGTTAAGGCCCGAATGGAGGTATACTTTGAAGCTGCAGATTATAAGAAAGACATCTGGAAAGGACGATTCAAGGAATCCGACCAAAGGAACAAAGCCTTGGAAGCCCAGTTGGAAAAGGCCAAAGCTAGAATAAAAAAACTAGAAGCCATTAGCAACGGGAAGTCTGAGCCTCCACAACAGAAGACCAAAAGAACTTGGAGATAGATCATTATTTGTAACATTTTATTTTGATCATTGAACTCCAAAATTTTCAATATTAATAAAAGTAAAGTTTCAATATTATATTTTCGATTAATTGTCAACCCTTTTATCATTCGTGTGACACATGCATATCATTTTGCATACATTACACTAAAACAAAAAAACAAAATGCGCGACAGGTATCAAGATAGCTCCTAAGCAACCGAACCCTTCCAGAAGCCCAATTCGCACACGTTCAAGAACAAAAATGGCCAATAGTAGCGACAACTGCAACAACCCAAATGCTGAAGCTTCCTCAGACTCCAGGATCGTATCTCTAGAACAAACGATCTAACAATTGGCTACCCAGGTCCACCTCCTAACTGAAAAGCATCGGCCTCCTTCGCACCACTCAGCCAACCTAGGAAGAACATTCAGGGGCCAGGAAAGGGAAAGCAGTGGAGGGACAGCCTCCGGAGTATCAAGAAATCAATTCCCACCTCAACCCGGCTTTTGAATATGAGCCGAAGATCAACCAAGGGCCAACCTCTGACGACCTGAAGAGAGAGATGGAAGAGAGACAGAAGGAAATGGAGAAGAGACTCTTCCAGCAGCTCCATGATAAGATGAAAACAATTGAGGGTCCTAATGGTTTTGAACAGGCCGGAATCACCAATCTGCCAGCATACAGGGTAGAGGTATACCCTGAGAAGTTTAAGACCCAAGAGTTTGAAAAGTATGATGGGACCGGGTGCCCCAAAATGCATACTAGGCTATATGCCCGGAAAATGAGCAAGTATGCTCAATACGACCAGCTCATGCTCCAAACATTCTAAGACAGCCTCACAGGCCCTGCATTAGTCTGGTATGCCCACCTGGACTTCAACATTGTCAACACCTGGGAGAAGCTAGCCCGGGCATTCTATGACCAGTACAAGTTCAATATTGAAGTCGCCCCATCTGTAATCGACCTGGGGAGTCTCCGGAAAAGACATATGGGCCGTTCAAAGAGTATGCTCAGCGTTGGAAAGCCCAGGCCGCCAGGGTAGCAATCCCAATATCTGAGAAGGAATTGACATCCATATTTGTCAATACCCTGGACAAGACCTACTTTTCACACCTGGTAGGCTAGACCTCATCCAGTTTTGTAGAGGTAGTAGCTGCGGGATGTAGGATCGAGAATGCCATCACCACCGGCAGACTCCAAACAATGGAGCCTCCCAAGGTCACACCTACACAAAGGCCCATAGGAGGAAACAGAGCTAAAGAGTCCACCGTCAGCACGGTCCATTCCGGTAAGGCAGAAAAACCTAGGACTCATGTGACATTCCAGACCACGAGTACCCTAGCCTAACAACCCACGACAGGTCATAACCAGGCCGTCAGGGTCCCCAGGCAGTTCACTCCAATCCCCATACCACTCAGTCAGGTCTTCGCTCGGTTGAAGACAGACAACTTGATTAGTTTCGAGATCCCCAATGACCGGTACAGGCCCAAGAATTTCGACTCAAGCCTCAAGTGTGACTACCATATGGGTCAGGAGGGGCATTCTACAGATAGGTGCTGGAGGCTCTGGCACAAAATCCAAGACTTAATTGATGCAGGAATGATACAGCTAGATTTCGTGAATGCCCTAGCACCCAATGTCAACACCAATCCACTGCCTAATCACAAGCCTACCATTAATATGATCACATCTGAGGAGTCGACTCCCAAAGAAACCCTTAAGCAGAATACGACGGAGCGACAAAAGAAGCAATCCCATTAAGCTCTAGAAGAAGCACCAAAGGCACACATTAAAAGCAGGTGGTTAGCCGGAGACCCAACGTTTGGCACTTTGGGAGAATCATACAGGAGATTTCAGTATTTGGTAAACTATTCTTATACCCCGACTGAGTATGGGCCGCCTAGTGGATAGGGGCCGGAATTTGAGAAGGAAGACAACCCATCAAAGGAAGAGGGGAAGACTATAAACATGATCAATTCTCATCAGAAGCCTAGGGTAATACAGTGCTATGAGGGACAACTAGCTGAGGTACAAATCCCAAAGAAAAGATATGTATTCAATGTCCCGATACCAGCGGAAAATTACAAGGTTACACTGTTCAACTATCGGGCCCTCGAACAAGAGCGACCTCCCATGGTGGGAGGAATCACCCACTCTGGGAGAATATACGATCCAAAGGATAAAGGCCCAACTAAAGAGCCCAACGTGGAAAAAGGAGAGGAAGAGGAAGAGGGATTCGTCGCGTTTACAAAGATGGTCAGGGCTAGTGAATACAAGATAATGGAACAATTAAATAAAGTTCCGGCACAGATTTCACTCATGGGCCTTCTTACAGCATCCGAGCCCCACAGGGAAGCACTCTTCAAAGTGCTCAAACAAATTCAGGTCTCAGAGGGCATTGCTACAGATAAAATAGGTCACGTGGCCGACTTTATTTTTACAACAGACCAAATATCTTTCTCTCCGGAAGAGCTAGGAGAAGAGGGAGACCAACATACCAAACCGCTATTCATAGTGGTCAGGTGAAATGACACCATTGTCTCCCGGGTACTCATCGACAACGGATCATCCCTCAACGTTTGCCCATTGGCGAATCTTGACTTATTGGGGGTCGATCCAAGCAATATAACACCTAGCCCAACGGTGGTCAAAGCTTTTGATGGGTCAAAAAGAGATATAGTAAGGGAGATAAACCTACCGGTGGAGATTGGTCCACAAGTATTCCACATCGCTTTCCAGGTCCTCAACATCCCAAGGTCTTTCAACCTGCTTTTGGGACGACCCTCGATACACGCTATCAGAGCCATCCCTTCTAGCCTCCACTAAAGGGTCAAATTCATTGCAAGTGGGCAGATAGTCACGGTACTGGGCGAACAGGATTACACCATATACAAAGAGACTGCCATACCTTAAATTGGGGAAGAAGGTTCAGAAGACCTGGGGTTGCAGATTTTCAATGAAGTGAACGTAGTGACCAGCAAAGAGGGCCATCAGTTTAAAGAGGGGCAGCACGGGACGTTTGGATTGGGGTACATTCCTACAGCCGCAGAAGAAGCGCAAACAAGAGGTGTCAAAGGCAGAATGAAGGGGAAGCCGATCGACACCCAGGTGTGCATCCCACCTCTCCAACAATCTTTCCGAAAGGCAAACATCATTCAAGAGCTTTGGATAAACGAAGGGGGCGACAGCAAAGGGAAATCAACCCCCCGCATGTCTAACCAGCATCCGGCTCTGAACAATTGGTTTTGTTATCCTATTAATAGCGCTAGGTTAGCTCGAAAGTAGAGAAAAATTATTAAACAATTTTTATTGAGACTCTTTATCAAATTCAACTACAATTTGTTTTTTTCTTATATATATGCTTTCATTTTTATGTTACTCAAATCTCCTACCATCGAACATCAAGGATATTTCGCGCAGGTAGAAAGTAAAAACGCTGATATCGTTTCCAACGCTGCTGGGTCAGTTGTTGAAGACGATATCTTAAACCCTAAAATAATACAAGAAAATTGGCAAAAACATGAACAAAGCGGAATTTCAATCGATGAGCCTGTGGAGACAGTAAATCTAGGAAGCATGGAAAACCCTAAGAACCTCAAAATCGAGACTAGTTTGAGTGCCGAGCAAAAATGTGAGATAACCGAGCTATTAACGGAATATGCAGATGTGTTTGCCTGGTCATATGGTGACAAGCCAGGGCTAGACCAATCAATAGTGGTTCATAGGCTTCCTACAAGGGAAGATGTCAAACCTAAAAAACAAAAATTGAGAAGATTTAGGCTTGACATCTTACTAAAGATTAAGGAAGAAGTCAAGAAACTGCTAGAAGTAGGGTTCATTGAAGTATCCGACTACCCAGAATGGGTAGCTAATATAGTCTCCGTTATGAAAAAGAACGGAAAAGTACGTGTATGCGTAGACTTCCGGGACTTAAACCAAGCTACGCCAAAGGATAACTTCCCCCTACCTCACATTGATGTTCTAGTAGACAACACTGTGGGAAACCATCTCTTCTCATTCATGGACGGTTTCTCAAGATATAATCAAATAAAAATGGCTGAAGAAGATAAAACCAAAACAACTTTCATCACAACATGGGGAACTTTCTGTTACAAAGTCATGCCCTTCGGTTTGAAAAATGCCGGGGCAACGTATCAGAGAGCCATGGTCGCAATACTTCACGACATGATGCATCGAGAGGTTGAAGTATATGTCGACGGCATGATAGCCAAATCTAAAGAAGGAGAAAGCCATATGGATATCCTGAGGAAATTTTTTAAACGACTAAGAAAATTTCAGCTCAAGTTAAACCTAGAGAAATGCACTTTCGGGGTCACAATGGGGAAATTGTTAGGGTTTGTCATAAGCTAGGAAGGGATTAAAATTGACCCTGATAAGGTAAAGTCTATATTGGAGTTACCTTCCCTACGCTCCGTTAAAGAAGTGAGAAGCTTGCTGGGAAGATTAAATTATATAGCTTGTTTTATCTCATAGCTCACCAACAAATGCCGGCCATTATTCCGTCTGTTGAAGAAGAATGCCACAATAGAATGGGACGACGAATGCGAAGAGGCATTCAGGACAATCAAAGACTATCTTATAAAACCTCCGGTCTTGATAGTCCCAAAACAAGGAAAGCCCTTATTCTTATACCTCACTATACTCCCTGAATCCATGGGATGTGTGCTGGGGCAGAAAGATGACGAGGGAAGAGAGCGTTCCATATATTATCTGAGCAAAAAGTTCACAGATGGGGAACAAAGGTACTCAGAGGTGGAGAAGACGTGTTGTGCTTTAATTTGGGTCATGCATCGATTAAGGCAATACACCCTTTACTACCATATTAAGCTGCTAACAAGACATGATCCTCTGAAATACTTGGCAGAGAAACCGGCTTTGATAGGTAGAATCTCTAAGTGGCAAATGCTCCTATCCGAGTTCGACATCACATACATAAATTAGAACTCGATGAAAGGGTAATCCTTAGCCGACCAATAGGCGAAACACCCTGTCGAGATAGATTCCCAAGAACTACAAGCCCAATTTCCGGATGAAAATATATTAACAGTGGAAGATATACCGATAGGAGACTTTGGGATAGAGCAGAACCCGAAATGGAAATTGTTTTTTGATGGAGCCGCCAACGTATTCGGTTGTGGGGTTGGGGTAGTATTGATATCCCCAGATGGCACTCAATTCCCTACAACGACAAGGCTTACATTTCCATACACCAATAATATCGTGGAATATGAAGCATGCATTCTTGGCCTCAAAATGGCCTATCAAATGGAAATCCGCGAATTAGAAGTATATGGAGATTCGTCGCTCATCATATTATAGACAAGAGGGGAATATAAGACTAAAGACCCCAAACTGGTATCGTATCATCAACACTTGACAAAGTTAATTGAAGAATTCAAGGCAATCACTTTCACATACATCCCGAGAACTTAGAATTAGTTTGCAGATGCACTAGCCACACTAGCATCTATGATCCAGATAACAGGGGGAGCCGAAGTTCAACCAATGAAAATAGACATCGAAAGTCGGCTCGCCTACTATTTAACCATTGAAAAAGTATAAGATGACAAGCCCTGGTATCACGACATCAAGACTTTCCTCCAAGAAAGTAAATACCCCGAAATGGCTAGCAGGAATAACCAAAGAACAATAAGAAGGTTAGCAAGCCATTTCTTACTAAGTGGGTCTATACTCTACAAAAGATCATCTGATACCACCTTGTTGAGATGTGTGGACAAAAAATGAAGCATGCAAACTGATGAAGGAAGTACATGAGGGAGTATGTGGACCTCATATGAATGGCTACATGTTGGCCCGAAAAATCATGAGGTTAGGATATTATTGGTTAACCATGGAATCCGATTGCATAAGATACGTCAAGCACTGTCATTTGTGTCAAGTCTACGCAAACTGGATAAATGCTCCGCCCAATGAGCTACACTTGTTATCAGCACCATGGCCTTTCTCCATGTGGGAAATCGACATAATAGGCCCGATCACTCCGACAGCATCTAATGGCCACAGGTTCATACTGGTAGCGATTGATTACTTCACCAAATGGGTCGAAGCTTCATCATATACCAATGTCACAAAAGGGGTAATAGTTCGCTTCTTGAAAAGGGACATAATAGCCTGATATGGAGTTCCTGAGTCCATCATCACCGACAATGGTACCAATCTTAACAACAAATCGATGACAGGTTTATGTCAACAATTCCACATAAACCACAAAAATTTAACTCCCTACCAACCTCAAATGAACGGGGTAGTAGAAGCAGCCAACAAGAACATTAAAAAAATCATCGAGAAAATGACAACAACTTACAAAGATTGGCACGAAAATGTTACCGTTTGCTCTCATGGCTTATAGGACTTCAATAAGAACATCTACGGGAGCTACCCCTTATTCATTGGTATATGGTACAGAAGCAGTGCTACCAATTGAAGTTGAAATACCATCATTCAGAATCCTATCAGAAACTCAGTTAACTGAATCAGATTGGGTAAAGAAGAGGCTTGATCAGCTGAATCTGATTGATGAAAGAAGAATTACCGCACTATGTCATGGCCAGTGTTACCAACAAAGAATGGCCCGAGCATTTAACAAGAAGATGAAACCTCGATACTTCAAAGAGGGGGATCTGGTACTAAAGAAGGTTCTCCCGAATGCCCAAGACTCCAAAGGGAAATTTACCCCAAACTATGAAGGCCCTTATGTGGTGAAAAAGGTTCTGTCAGGAGGTGCTTTGATACTAACTCAAATGGATGGTCCAGAATTGAGAGATCCCATTAACGTAGATACTGTAAAGATGTACTATCCTTAGGGAAGGGAATCGAAATTTTGCCAATGTTTTATGAAAGCCAATATTTGATACAAATTTCGTTGAGTCGAGTTTTTACTTTTACAAGCAAAGTTAATATCCCTGAATGGTCGATAATCTAAATCAATTCCCATCACCACAAATACTCCTAAACACATTACCCACCACTTCGCCAATAAAAGATAAACACTAAAATGATAATGAATCTCAATATATTTGGAAAATATAGTTCCATCTACTTTTGAGCATTAGAACATAGTGCATTAGTAGGTAACATTACCGTCAAAAGAGCCATGTGCATAAAGAAAGGAAGCACATCAAGATTTTCAACCCCGTGCCAAGAAAAGAAGAGGAAAAGCAGAAACAAACTAGACCGAAGGTTCGGTTGTTTGGTGGCTGTCCACGATAAACTGACAAGCATATTAAAATAATAACTATCATCATATCATGAAAGGCATCACATCATTTAGCTCAGTCAGTAGAAAGCATATTCATAAGCATAAGATGAGTCAGCCCATAATTAGGAATTTGTCTAAACATTCCTTTTAATAGGGTAGTCAGCCCAAAAAGGGGCACTTCCCTAGATCTTTTCTAAGGTCAGCCTATAAAGGCACCTTTTTGAGATATCATTTTTATCTTAGGTTAGTCAGCCCAAGATGGGCACTTTCCTAAACATCCTCTCTTAAGGTTAGCCCATAGGGGGCACCTTTTTGAGATGTCATTTTTATCTTAGGTTAGTCAACCCAAGATGGGCACTTTCCTAAACATCCTCTCTTAAGGTTAGCCCATAGGGGGCACCTTTTTGAGATGTCATTTTTATCTCAGGTTAGTCAGCCCAAGATGGGAAATTTCCTAAACATCCTCTCTTAAGGTCAGCCTATAAAGGCACCTTTTGAGATATCATTTTGATCTTAGGTTAGTCAGCCCAAGATGGGCACTTTCCTAAACATCCTCTCTTAAGGTTAGCCCATAGGGGCACCTTTTTGAGATGTCAATTTTATCTTAAGTTAGTCAGCCCAAGATAGGCCCTTTCCTAAACATCCTCTCTTAAGTTAGCCTATAAAGGCATCTTTTGAGATATCATTTTTATCTTAGGATAGTCAGCCCAAGATGGGCACTTTCCAAACAATCCTCTCTTAAGGTTAGCCCATAGGGGGAACCTTTTTGAGATATCATTTTTATCTTAGGTTAGTCAGCCCAAGATGGGCACTTTCTTAAAAATCTGTTCTCAAGGTTAGCTCATAAGGGCACTTTTTGAGACAGTTCTACCATAAGTTAATCAGCCCAAGATGGGCACTTTCTTAAAAATCTGTTCTTAAGGTCAGCTCATAAGGGAACTTTTTGAGACAGTTCTACCATAGGTTAGTCAGCTCAAGATGGGCACTTTCCTAAAAATCTGTTCTCAAGGTCAGCTCATAAGGGCACTTTTTGAGACAACTCTATCATAGGTTAGTCAGCCTAAGATGAGCACTTTCCTAAAATCTGTTCTCAAGGTCAGCTCATAAGGGCACTTTTTGAGACAGTTCTACCATAGGTTTTGTTAGCCCAAGATGGGAAATTTCTTAAACATCCGCTCTTAAGGTCAGCCTATAAAGGCACCTTTTTGAGATATCATTTTGATCTTAGGTTAGTCAGTCCAAGACGGGCACTTTCCTAAACATCCTCTTTTAAGGTTAGCCCATAGGGGGCACCTTTTTGAGATGTCATTTTTATCTTAGGTTAGTCAGCCCAAGATAGGCCCTTTCCTAAACATCCTCTCTTAAGATTAGCCTATAAAGGCACCTTTTTGAGATATCATTTTATCTTAGGATAGTCAGCCCAAGATGGGCACTTTCTTAAAAATCTGTTCTCAAGGTTAGCTCATAAGGGCACTTGTTGAGACAGTTATACCATAAGTTAATCAGCCCAAGATGGGCACTTTCTAAAAAATATGTTCTTAAGGTCAACTCATAAGGGCACTTTTTGAGACAGTTCTACCATAGGTTTAGTCAGCCCAAGATGGGCACTTTCCTAAAAATCTGTTCTCAAGGTCAGCTCTTAAGGGCACTTTTTGAGACAACTCTATCATAGGTTAGTCAGCCCAAGATGGGCACTTTCCTAAAATTGTTCTCAAAGTCAGCTCATAAGGGCACTTTTTGAGACAGTTCTACCATAGGTTAGTTAGCCCAAGATGGGCACTTTCCTAAAAATCTGTTTCTCAAGGTCAGCTCATAAGGGCACTTTTTGAGACAACTTTATCATAGGTTAGTCAGCCCAAGATGGGCACTTTCCTAAACATCCTCTCTTAAGGTTAACCCATAGGGGGCACCTTTTTGAGATGTCATTTTTATCTTAGGTTAGTCAGCCCAAGATAGGCCCTTTCCTAAACATCCTCTCTTAAGGTTTGCCTATAAAGGCACATTTTGAGATATCATTTTATCTTAGGATAGTCAGCCCAAGATGGGCACTTTCCTAAACATCCTCTCTTAAGGTTAGCCCATAGGGGAACCTTTTTGAGATATCATTTTTATCTTAGGTTAGTCAGCCTAAGATGGGCACTTTCTTTAAAATCTGTTCTCAAGGTTAGCTCATAAGGGCACTTTTTGAGACAGATCTATCGTAAGTTAATCAGCCCAAGATGGGCACTTTCTTAAAAATCTGTTCTTAAGGTCAGCTCATAAGGGTCTTTTTGAGACAGTTCTACCATAGGTTAGTCAGCCAAGATGGGCACTTTCCTAAAAATCTGTTCTCAAGGTCAGCACATAAGGGCACTTTTTGGACAACTCTATCATAGGTTAGTAGCCCAAGATGGGCACTTTCCTAAAATCTGTTCTCAAGGTCAGCTATAAGGGCACTTTTTGAGACAGTTCTACCATAGGTTAGTTAGCCCAAGATGGGCACTTTCCTAAAAATCTGTTCTCAAGGTCAGCTCATAAGGGCACTTTTTGAGACAACTTTATCATAGGTTTGTCAGCCAAAGATGGGCACTTTCCTAAACATCCTCTCTTAAGGTTAGCCATAGGGGGCACCTTTTTGAGATATCATTTTTATCTTAAGTTAGTCAGCCCAAGAGGGCACTTTCTTAAAAATCTGTTCTCAAGGTTAGCTCATAAGGGCACTTGTTGAGACAGTTATACCATAAGTTAATCAGCCCAAGATGAGCACTTTCTAAAAAATCTGTTCTTAAGGTCAAATCATAAGGGCACTTTTTGAGACAGTTCTACCATAGGTTAGTCAGCCCAAGATGGGCACTTTCCTAAAAATCTGTTTCTCAGTCAGCTCATAAGGGCACTTTTTGAGACAACTCTATCATAGGTTAGTCAGCCCAAATGGGCACTTTCCTAAAAATCTGTTCTTCAAGGTCAGCTCATAATGGCACTTTTTGAGACAGTTCTACCATAGGTTAGTTAGCCCACGATGGGCACTTTCCTAAAAATATCGTTTTCAAGGTCAGCTCATAAGGGCACTTTTTGAGACAACTTTATCATAGGTTAGTCAGCCCAAGATGGGAACTTTCCTAACATTCTCTCTAAGGTTAGCCCATAGGGGGCACCTTTTTTAGATGTCATTTTTTATCTTAGGTTAGTCAGCCCAAGATAGGCCCTTTCCTAAACATACTCTCTTAAGGTTTGCCTATAAAGGCACATTTTTGAGATATCATTTTTATCTTAGGATAGTCAGCCCAAGATGGGCACTTTCCTAAACATCCTCTCTTAAGGTTAGCCCATAGGGGGAACCTTTTTGAGAATCATTTTTATCTTAGGTTAGTCAGCCTAAGATGGGCACTTTCTTAAAATCTGTTCTCAAGGTTAGCTCATAAGGGCACTTTTTGAGACAGTTCTACCGTAAGTTAATCAGCCCAAGATGGGCACTTTCTTAAAAAATCTTGTTCTTAAGGTCAGCTCATAAGGGCACTTTTTGAGACAGTTCTACCATAGGTTAGTCAGGCCAAGATGGGCACTTTCCTAAAAATCTGTTCTCAAGGTCAGCTCATAAGGGCACTTTTTGAGACAACTTTTTCATAGGTTAGTCAGCCCAAGATGGGCACTTTCCTAAAAATCTGTTCTCAAGGTCAGCTCATAAGGGCACTTTTTGAGACAGTTCTACCATAGGTTAGTCAGCCCAGGATGGGCACTTTCCTAAAAATCTGTTCTCTATGTCAGCTTATAAGGGAACTTTTTAAGCAGTTCTACCATAGGTTAGTCAGCCCAAGATGGGCACTTTCCTAAAAATCTGTTCTCAAGGTCAGCTCATAAGGGCACTTTTTGAGGCAGTTCTACCATAGGTTATCAGCGCAAGATGGGCACTTTCCTAAAAATTTTTCTCAAGGTCAGCTCATAAGGGCACTTTTTGAGACAGTTCTACCATAGGTTAGTTAAAAATCTGTTCTCAAGGTCAGCTCATAAGTGCACTTTTTGAGACACTGTATCATAGGTTAGCCAGCCCAAGATGGGCAAATTTTCCTAAAAAAAAAAAAATCTATCTCAAGGTTAGCCCATAGGGGGCATTTTTGAGGCATTTTATCAAAGGTTTAGTCAGCCCATGAGGGGCACTTTCCTAGACTCTCCTGATTAGTCAGCTCATGGGGCACTTTTCGGAAATATTCTTCCAAACAGTTCTAGTTAACCAGACGCTTCTATTGACAAGTAGCCAGCTCATAAGGGCGCTTCCTAAGTAAATTTTCTTTTAAGGTTGCTTGTCTGATAAAACTCTTCCTATCATCATTTTTCTACATAATGCTTGAGGTGTTTTCTATCGCCAATTAGTCAGCCCATAAAGCACTTTTTGGGGAGGGAATTACTCTAAATTGTTAGAACCATCTTAAATCGTGGGATTATTAGCTCTTGGAGCATTTTCCAACCAAAAACAAATTCCAGGTAACCACCAAACCAAGGCGTTATCTATTTAAGAGGCAAAAAATGGTGTCTTTCTTTTCATTGTAGTTAAGTTTTCAAACTTTTACTACAAAGAGGGGCAGTTGTAAACACCCCATTTTTGCCCAAGGAATGAATAATAATCAATTTCCAATTTTTTCCTAATTTAGCATAAATAATAAAAAAATTCAAAAAAATAAAAATAAATAGGAAAAACACATCAATTTTGAAAATGATTTCAAAAAATGACAATAATAAGCAAAAATAATTTTTATAAATTTTTGAAATTTCAAAAAATACAAAAAAATTAAAAAAAATCACATTGCATATATGCAATTTGCAAAATTAGAAAAATCGGGAAAATGGGCCAGCCCGCTGGTCCGGACCATGGTCTAAGGCGCGCGCAGGAGGGCTCGGTCGCAGGTTTCGAAACGGGGGAAGCAGTTTCGCGTTTGTGTTTTTCTTACTTATCTAGGACACGTGGCAGCCTCTGATTAGTGGAGGGAAGCACGCGCGGGCGCGTGATCGTGTTTACCTCGGGTTCGAGATCACCAGTCGAAGGAAAAAAATTCGAAATTTCGGCCGTTTCGATTCGATTTTTTGCACAAATCCAACAAAATCTTCAATAGAATTGAGATAAACATCATCCAATTGGAATCAAATCTCACCAAATTAAAGGATTTACACGAATTGGAGTTGGTTTATTTAACCGTCGATCCGATTTTTTCGATCAATGGAAATCCGAGCTTATCCAGCTCGATTTTGAACGC
The DNA here is from genome assembly GCA_037954665.1 of Laguncularia racemosa. Lineage (NCBI taxonomy): Eukaryota > Viridiplantae > Streptophyta > Magnoliopsida > Myrtales > Combretaceae > Laguncularia > Laguncularia racemosa. The sequence continues at coordinate 28,006 of JBBMOL010000399.1, forward strand.
CTATAAATAGAGGAGGAGTGGAGGAACCAAAACACATATCAAAATCGAGAGAAAGTGAGAGAAGAGAGTAAATCGAAGGAAACCAAAGCCGCGACCGCCGATCGGAGCTGAGCCACCACGAGGAGTTCCAAGAGCAAACCACCGCCACCATTGGATTCACCACCCTCGAGAACCTAGGATTCGACACCTCAACCCGTTGCAAAAGGCCGTCGGAACGCCGTGAACAAGCATTCTCCGTCGCCGTGCCCGACCGATCCGACTCGGCCTGATTTGACCCGACGACCTGACCTGCACACAGACCCGGATTAGTTAAGTCGGATTTTCCCGATTTTTTTTCAATTTATTTATTTACTTTATTTATTTTTATTCCGATTTGATTTATTATTTATTTATTTATTTATTAAATTTTTTGTTATTTATTTATTTATTTATGTTTATTTATATTTCCATAAAAGGAAAATGTTAGAAATTAGATTTCTTTAGGATTTAATAATGTAGAAAAATAAGAAAAAATAATAATAATATAATAATAAAAGTAAAAATAATAAAAATGTAGAAAACAATATAAATATTAGAAAAATAATAATAAAACATTAAGGTTTTTAAAATAGATAGATAATATTTTAGGATAAAATTTTTAACAAAAATTCACAAAAGTTAAATAAAATCATAAAAAAAACTTATAAAATCATTGAAAAATCATAAAATTATAAAATTGTAGAAGAATAAGGAAAAATCGAAAAGAAATAAAAAATAATAAAAATTCAAAAATTATAAAAAAATAGAAAAAAATGAGTTTTATCACTTAGAAAAATCATTTTCTCAAATAAATCCAAAATTGATGTTTTCCCAAAAAAAATTATTATTTTCAAAAAAATCAAATTCTTAAGCTTAGGTTTAGATTTTTTAGAAAAATCCCAAAAATGTTAAAAACATAAATCGAAAGAGATTTTCAAATTAAAATTCACAAACCCACTAAATATTTTCAGAAAAAAGCGAACTACGGCTTGTTTGATCATGACTAGCAGGTACCGTAAGCACCCATTTGGGTCAACCAATAAGAATGAAATAAAAAATCATTTTCTTAGAATAATAAAAAACATAATAAAAAGTAACAGAAACAAAATAAAAGACATTTCTAGATGGGAACAATTTTAGGAGACTAGGTGGTAATCGTAAGGTTTTAATAGGTTAGCTCCAGACTTAAAAACTCTGGTTTTCCTTTTTCCTCTTTTCACAAAAACGAGAAAAGGAAATCACGACGACTAGTGGTCCGAATTAAGACTAATCTGCTCCTTTAGTCTTAATTCAATATTTCCCAACAACAGTTGGGTGGCGAATCCAAAAATCAAACGAAATTCCTAATTCAAGTCGAGGATCTACATTAGATGAGCATAGGGTCTAGTCTAGATCAGATTAGGAATGGGAATTCAAAAAAATAGACTCGACATTAACCTTTTCCCTAAGCTAAATATACTCCAAATATACATGGAAAGTTACAAAAGCAAAGAAACATAACTCTATTCTAATTTGTGGAATCAAAATATTACAAGAAGAAAAAAAATAGTATTATCAAGAAGGTGCAAGGGTCCTATTCGTTGTAGCCTAAGGGTTACTAGGGTCTTCCTCCTTCTACTTCCTCTTGGGGTAGCCTTATGTCCTAATCATCCTTAAATCCTTATCTCCCTAGATGGCCTCTTGATTGATGCTAATTATACTAGAAATTAGGTTTCTATTGAAGGTCGTTGGAGGCATGAACAAAAGAGATTTACAGGTATGCAGTAGGGGAAGAATAGGGGTGTTATTTGGAGTCTCCTTTTATCTGATTTTTGAGTGAGTGTTTGGGGATTTTTGGAGAGTTCTTGAGAGTGTTATTCTTGTATTAATGCTTCGGAAGGATGGGGGTTTCACATGGAGATTATGTAGTGATCAAATCAAAATGGAAAGCTTAGAAAAAGAAGGTTGGTGGTTGCAGTTTATATGTGTATTTGATATGACTTTAGAAGGCTTTTCTTCGGAGTGTTTGGCTAATTTCTTTGAGAGCTTTTAGTGTGGTAATTTTTTTCCAAAAGAAAAGAGGTTTACATATGGGAATGGGGAGTTAGAAATAAAAAATTTGGGTAACATGCTTTAGGGAATTATCTATTTGTCCTTAGCTAGGTTATATTGGGTAAAAACATTGTCCATTGTGTAATAGGTCTAATCCTAGGGGACATGTCTACAAACTAGGAGAGATTAGCTTTAGATTTGCCCCTCCTTCTTGCTACTTAGTTAGCTTCTAGTCACCCTTGCATTTGGTTAGACTAATGTTATGAGTTTTTAGTTGGCTTCTTGATCACTTCCAACTGGTATCATCA
>JBBMOL010000399.1:30862-207653 GCA_037954665.1 Laguncularia racemosa
TAAATTAAATTTCTTGCTTTATTGTCATGTTTCCTTCCATGTTTACCCTTTTCGGGTAAGACAACAGCTTGACAAAACATATGTCATTGTAGCCTAGGTCATAAGTTTTCTTAGAGAGAAATAGGAACTCCGTCCCTCTTCTTCCTTTGATCATGTGTGTTATAGGAATTTCATTCCTTTTCTTGAACAGGAGCATTCTTATCCACCATAAGGTTATATAATATTGCTCTCTTGAAGAAGATTAGGATCCTTCATGCATTACTACTTCCACTCAACTCCAGTTCCCACACAAGAGTGAGATGGAAGTGTGGCTTAGACTTACGATCCTTTATGCCAATTACTATTTTACACTTAACCATGGTTCCCATTAGGATCCTTTATGCCATTGCTACATTTGCTTAGCCATGGTTACCATATGTAAGCTTGATGGAAGTGTAATTCCATGTTTCTTTAAGGATTTAAGGAGAGATATCCTTTAAAAGTTCTAGCTCCAAGCCATAGACAGGAGTAAGTATTCTCATTTTGTGTGCTTACATGAATAAATCTTATATTGACAGTTCATGCATTTCCTTCTATCATGGTAAGTGATGAAGTTGATTTGTGAATCTTATTGGAGCAAGAATGTCACAAGGTCGAGTATAGTAACCCTTTAGTAGAGTGAGCCTTGCATGTAATAGACCCTAATAGGTTTAAGTATAGTAAGGCTTGATCATGGTATGCTCTACGTGTAAAAAGACTTAAGCATAGTAGGCTTGGTGTGTATAGGCCTTACTAGTTCTCAAGTACAGCCAACCTCAAGCAGGTAAAGTCTTGAGCATAACTAGCCTCAAGTGGACTAGAGGATCATCATCAAAGGTGATTCAGTGTTGCGCTTTAGAAATGAAAGAAGAGAGTTGCCTCTATTTGTCACCTAGACTACACTCTCAAGTAGTTACCCTCCAAGTGGAAGTCTTAAGTAGATCATGTTAGCTTTAAAGTCAAAGTACATGGCTTTTTTGAAGAAGACGAGACATTTATGTGTTGGCTAGGGATTGCATCCTTGATTGGTTATTATATTGGTCAAGCATCCTGGAAGTTTTTTAGGTTGATGATGGTAAGATGTGAATGATTTGATGAAGTGCTTTAATATTGAGGTACCAATTAAGGAGTTAGATTGTGCTCATGTTGATGCGCTACTTCTTTGTATGCTATACCTAGAATACCTTTCCTCCCCTAATTGCCAACATGTCTCATCGACATGGGTTAGTAACTCTAGCTTTTGGGTAAAACTTTTCCTCTCATGATTTTGTTGTACCATCCCATCTTAATAGTGCCACGAGAAGGCCTCTTTATTGCTTGCATTATTTAAATATGTCTAAGTCATCATAAGCTTAGGAGGCGATGCCTTCACTTAGTAGTAGCAATACAAAGACCTACTTAGAAGGTCATCATGGATAGGAGACTACTTAGACTCTGAAGATCTAAGAAGCCACTAAAGTCATCTCAAGCATTAGAACAAAGTTCTCTCTTACCAGCGATAATATATAAGAGATTTATTTTGAAAAAAATATTCAATTTCACTTAAGTAGCAATAATAACATTCATTGCCAAACATTTGGAGCTCTCTTTTACTAGTTAAGGGCGTATTTCCCACTATTTTACTATTTAGTATAAGTTATGAAGAGATTAAAAAAACTCCATGATAGAAATTTTATGATTGAGCATAAGTAGATTCATTTTCTTACTTAGTTGTAGTGGCTTATGATGTGCTTGGGAGACAATGCTCTAACTAGTCTACACTATACATACCTAACTTTCCATCGTGTGCCTAGGAGTTACAGCTCTTATTAGTTCACATTGTTCATGCTTGACTTTCCATTGTGCACCTAGGAGTCAAAGCTTTTACCAATCTGCACTATATATGCTTGACTTTCAATCTTGTGCTTAGGAGTCAAAGCTCTTACCAATTAATATTGATGTTTATACTACCCTTTATGTACTTTGTTCTAGTAAATCATGAATCTTGTGTAAATTCTAAGATGATGATTCATTGGGGTATATGAGCAAATTGGCTAAATGTTGCTTAAGTTGAGAAGTAGCTTCATGGCTAGCTTTAGAGGGAATGAGCAAGTTTCACTCACAATTAGAAGCATTAGCATGAGAGCCAAACATCAACGCGTTGCTTAGGTTTAGGGTGTGAAAGCTATGATCCCAAGGTATTGCTTAGGCTTAAGGCGTAGGAGTCATGATGCTAGGGCTTTGCTTGGGCTTAAGGTGTGGAAGCTAAGATGCTAGGACATTACATGGGCTTAAAGTGCGAGTATATAAAACTATAATGCAAAGGTTAAAAAAAATGAAACTTTTATTATTTGTGGCAAAATCTACTCTTTATTTCCAAAAGTAATGTCAAGTTTTAACCTTAACTTTAGTGCTTAATAAATCACTAATCCCTATGTGATGAGTCGTGCTCTAACATGTGGGTATCGTTGTCTTCAATGACAAGCTCCCCATGTTGAAGTATCTCATGAAATATGTTTCTTAAGCCTTGACAATCCAGTTTCATCATATGCTATAGATTGTCATAAGTAGTACACTTTTTGCCCATCTTCGCTGATGAAACTTTCTACTCATTTATTTCTTTTTTGGTTTTGCTTGCCTTTATGGGATTTTTGCATTTTCTTCTTTTTTTTAGGCTTCCCTTAAGTCTCCTCCCAAGCAGGTAGTGGTGTGCCAAAGGGTTTTGCAATAGCAGTCTCTCCCTCTTCGGGGTATTCATTAAAGATTGCGGCTTTAGTAAAGTATGACTCATTGTGATCAAATGGATTGTTCATAATGGGAATAGATATGTCTTTTCTTTTCCAATAGCCCTTAATGCATTGATGCCATGTAAAGGTTATGAGATTGTGATCATGTAGCCACTTCCTTCCAATGAGTAGATGGTACGATATAGGTGCATTGATTATGTGGAATCATGTAGAGCCCTATATAGAGCTAACTTTAAAGTTTACATTGACATACTTCGTTGTGTTTGTTGATGCATCAGTGAAGCTATTTATAGTAATACGTTGTCTCACCAAGTGCTAGTTATCTATCCTTACAGCCTTGAATATAGACATCAACATTATATTTATAGAGGAGCCATTGTCTATGAATGTTCTCTTAATGGGATGCCCATAGAGCATGCTTCCTACATAAAGAGGATGGTTGTGATTGGGATTCTTAGTGCACATGTCTCCATTTATAAAAAAGTATCGCATTCTTATGTGCATTAGCCATTTTTCATTTAGGCTATGCTAGACTACACTCCCCATACTGTCTCTTAGTGATTTGAGTAAGTGTAGTTGCTACTGCAAGCTGTGCATCCTCATTAAACCTCAATAAGCTAAACAATTTTCTTAAATTAGCCATCTTCATTAGGGTGGCAGCCTTTAGTAGGCATGCACCCTCATCATTCCCAATTGGAGCCTTTTGCTCATTATGTGTCTCGGTGTCTGACACATTACCTTCTTCAATGCTAGGATCATGGTTGAGATTCTAGGTTCGATCCTTAGTGGTGTTACAAAAAATGTGGATGAAAGCATTTGTAGTACCTCATTGATTATTGTGTGTAGGAAGTGAATTATTATAGATAGTGTTATCTTCTATGACAAGTTCTCCATGACAGACCTTGTCATTAAAAATCTTTTTTGAGTTCCAACACTTCTTTGTAGGGTAATCTATGGTCCTACGATATCTATAAAACTTGGGATTATTCTTCTCGTTTTGTGTCAATAAACGATCTACCCTTAGGAGCTTGACATCCCCATCTTGCAACCATTGGTCAAGTAGAGCATGTACCTTTCCCATTCGACATGGGAAAGGAAGAGCTAATGTAGATCCTCGTGATCTAGCATTCCTTAGCTTCTTGTCATCTCTAGGAGTTTCAACTTGGGTAGAACTAGTAGATGTTGCTCATTTTCCAATCCTTCCATTTCCTCCTCATTGCTTTGCAACAAACTTGTTAGTTCTTCTCGTGATCTCGACGAGTATAGAGAAGGAACTTAAGTTGAGATTTTATAAGTGGACTACATACTCAATGAACATCCTTTAGATGTAGATCTTCACTAGCTCTCTCTTAACACATACATCTTAGATTTCCAAGGTCTTCTCTCTAAAGTACTCTATATAATCCATCAAGTCTTCCTTCAGGTGCTATCGTGTTCTTCCCATGTTTGTCATCATTACCTATTCATGGGTTGAAAAAAATTTCTTTGGGAATAGGAATAGCTTGCACATAGGCCCCCATGAATTAACTGATCCTGCAAGGAGATTAGCATACTAGGTGTATGCCTTTTTGGTTAGTGACTTAGAGAATTCTTTGAGCTTTAAGTCGTCATCCAACCTATATACTTCCAAGGTTTTGATAAACATAATCCCTTTCTTGCCATTAAACAAGATAAACTTAAGACTAACATAGTCTTTAGGATAGGGTTTTTAAAAAATATATTGATGGTAAGGTAATCTTAAATTTAGCACTCCTATAGTTAACTTTTCTAGTATTTCTTTTAAGTATATATCCAAGTCTCCCTTCATTACAAAGGAGGTCCTTAGAGTAGATTCAATAGAAGTAAGTGTAGGAGTAGGCTGACAACTAAATCCACTGAGAGCATTGGGAGGGGGGACATCTGGTGGATGGGTTTATTGGAATGTCTTGATGTGCCTAAAAATCGACTAAGCACAATCAAATAACAAATGATGAATTCCAATCAACAACCACTTCACACAAGAAGGATAAACGCCTAATTCCTTATGAAATCCAGATGTTAAAACTGAGCAAGATGTGCTACCAAATGGAGATATGCTTAAATGATTCAAGCATATAGCATAATCGAATGAAATTAACTCCACAAGAGGCATGAATACACTAACAATCAACAACACTTAGCTTGATCAACTCCTTCACAAATTAGTCATAATTTGCGAAGATGGAAATCAAAAGGATATATGGGACAATCAATTGCAAGATTTTAATGATGAATAATAGGAAATGAACTAAGATTCCAATTCAAATTGAAAAAGTTTCAAATATGAAAATAGAACCCTAAATTCACGTGAACCAAAGGAAACAACAAATAGCACTTAGATATGACTCACTAAGTATAATTTGTAGCAACAAGAAATGATTGATATTACTCACAATTGATTTCAAGTTAATTCTCGCCACAATTTCAAGGATGAAATTGATAATAGATGGATTGCATTCAAGGATGATCCTCACGGTAACAAAAGGGTTTTTTCTCAAATGTTAAAAAAAGCCCCCTAAAACCCTACTTAACTAAGTAATTATACTTGCTCCCTTTATGGTTAAAAAGTTCACAAAATTACAACTATGCCACTTTTAGGGTGGCTGGTCCTACAAGACAATTACAAGCAAATAGAAGTGTCTCAAAAGAAAAATTACAACTTAAATAGTCCAAGTAAATAAAAAAAATATATATAAAAGTTAGTCTTTAAGATGTCGGTCTTCAAGGTACTTTTGAAATGAACCTTGATGAGGATCCCAACTCACTCAAAAGTGTAGGTGATTTGGCACCCTATAGGACTGACAAATGAACCTGTTGGAATGCATAACAAGTATATGATAAGAATGAAGAAATTAAGTTAGGTTCCTCAGGATTAGGTTTCTCATGAAGGATTCTCAAAGCTAAGTTGTGTAGGCCCTTAGCTCAGGTCCTAGTGATAGGTCCTGTGGGAATCTGATTCCTATCATCTCCTCGGGCCTCTGGAAGATTTGCCCTTAATTTTGATAGGTCTTCATGCATGTCTTCTGGTAAGTATGGTGATAGATTTGCAACATTAAAGGTTGCTGATACCCTATAGTCTCTTGGTAACTCTATCTGGTAGGCGTTGTTATTGATGCACTTTAAAACTCTGAATGGTTCGTTTGATCTGGGAGACAACTTCTGTGATTTCTTATGTGATGTGCCTAAATTAGGGGTTAAGCACATACAATTGGAGAAAATTATAATCCTCAAATGCACTAGACCAATCTTGGTTCAAATTACTAGAAATTGCGTAAACCCTAGTAAAGATGCAATGGGATCTGAATGTTAATTACAATTCCACAAAGATAATTTTCCCCAATATAACACTAATCACAAGTTAATCCACATGAATAATACACAAAATCAGCAAGATCCAATCCATGATCCACTTCCTACATAAAACGATCCACAGTTTAAGTGTAGCTAAATTGAAGGTTAAAAGCCAAGGCTAAAAACCAATCAATTAAGCAATAATAATTTGATTACAAATGCAATCAAATCTGACCAAGAAACATCCAATTCAACCCTAGATATAACTCACTAGTGATGAAAAGGAAACACAACAAAAAGGAATTGATATTACTCACAATTTCTCTTTATTGCACTCGCCACAATTCCAATTCTTAGGATTGAAATTGATAAGAGCAATTGAACTAAGGAATGAACCCTAATTCTCTCACATAAAAGGTGATGTGTATTCTAAAAAATTCCCCCCTCAAAACCCTACTTAAGCAAGTATTTATACTTGCTCCCTTTAAGGTTAAAAAGTTCACAAAATTACAACTATACCACTTTTAAGGTGGCCAGTCCTAAAAGATAATTACAAACAAATGATAGTGTCATGAAAGAAATATTACAACATAAATAGTCCAAAGAACAATTACAAATACAAAAATAATATAAATCCTCAAAGAGCCAATGCATTGAAGCAATTTCAATCTAAACGGGTCATTGGATGATAATCTGATAATATCCTGTGGCGATCAACTAATGTAAGTCATTTGGCATCCTATAGAGAAATATTATTGTACCTGTAAGATTATTACTCAAGCATTTATTAGATAAAAGAAATAAGGTGAAATATGAGTGATTTGGATCATCGTCTAAATCCCATCATTATGTGGATACCTGTCCCTGCTAAGATTAATCTAGACTAAGTCACCTGGATTATAAATGTGATTTTTCCTGTGTTTGTTTCCCTGAATTCTCTGCTATTCCAGGGTCTTCTAAAGGCATTTAGTTGTTTTGTCATGAATTTGTTGAATCTTCTTAGCTCACTCAACTCCACTATGACTCTCCTCTTTTATTACTAGTCTTGCTATAAAATCTAATGGAATAAAAGGATTATAGCCATACACAACTTCAAAGGGAGACTTACTGGTTGAACTATGAGTAGACCTATTGTAAACAAACTCAACAATAGGAAGACATAAGTCCCAATCAGTAAGATTCTTGAGAACCATTGCTCTGAGTAAGTTTCTAAGCGTGCAATTGACAACTTCTATTTGGCCATCTGTTTATAGATGGCAAGAGGTATTATACATAAGCTTAGTACCTAGTCTTCTCCATAATGTCTTCCAAAAGAAACTAAGAAACTTAGTGTCTCTATCTGACACTATGTTATGTGGAACTCCATGCAATTTGACAATTTCTTGCACAAAAATGTTATCAATAAAAGGGCATCATCTGTTTTGTGACAGGGCACAAAATGAGACATTTTGCTGAACTTGTCAACAACCACCATGATAGGATCCTTTCCTCTTTGTGTTCTAGATAACCCCAACACAAAATCTATACTGATATCAGTCTAGGGTTTGTTAGGTATAGGTAAAGGCATGTACTCACCCTGTATGCCTTTCTTCCTTTTAGATCTCTTGCAAACACCACACCTTTCTAACACCTTATGGACATCCTTTATCATACCCCTCCAATAGAAATTATCTCTCAATATGGCTAGGGTTCTCTTTTCACTAAAATGCCTAGACAATCCTCCTGCATGTGCTTCCCTCACTAATAGCTCTTTCATAGATCTAGAAGGTATACATAACTTTCTAGATTTATATAGAAACCCCTTAATCACACAATAACCCTCATACATCTTACCTCCAAAACACCTTTCCATAATGACTTCGAATTCTTCATCATGCACATACTGTTCCTTTGACAATTCAAAACCTAGCAGTTTTGACCGAGGAGATGTGATAACTACATACCTGCGTGACAAAGCATCAACAACAATATTTTGATTACCCTTCTTGTACCTTATCACATATGCAAAACCCTCCAAAAACTTTACCCAGTCAGCTTATTGTTTAGACAAATTTTGCTGACCCTTAAAATGCTTTAGTGACTCATGATTTGTATAAATAATAAATTCTCTTGGGAGAAGATAATGCTGCCACGTCATTAGAGCCCTCATTAAGGAATAAAATTCCCTATCATAAATAGAATAGTTCAAAGTTGCACCACTTAACTTTTCACTAAAATATGCCATGGGTCTCTTTTTTTGCATTAATACAACACCAATCCCTATCCCATAAGCATCACATTCTAGCTTAAACATTTATTAGATAAAAGAAATAAGGTGAAATATGAGTGATTTGGATCATTATCTAAATCGAGTTCTGAGAATATCTAGAGTGCTAGAAAAATTCCCATCATTGTGTGGAAACCTGTCCCTACTAAGATTAATCCAGACTAAGTCACCTGGATTATAAATGTGATTTTTCCTTTGTTTGTTTCCCTGAATTCTCTGCTGTTCTTGGGTCTTCTAAAAGCGTTTAGTTATTTTGTCATGAATTTGTTAAATTTGCCTATCTCACTCAACTCCACTAAGACTCTCCTCCTTTGTTGCTAATCTTGCTATAAAATCCAATGGAATAGAAGGATTATAGCCATACACAACTTCAAAGGGAGACTTACTGGTTGAACTATGAGTAGACCTATTGTAAGTGAACTCAACAATAGGAAGATATAAGTCCCAATCGGTAAGATTCTTGCTAACTGTTGCTCCAAGTAAGTTTCTAAGCGTGCAGTTGATAACTTCTATTTGGCCGTCTGTTTATGGATGGCAAGAGCTACTGTACATAAGCTTAGTACCCAATCTTCTCCATAATGTCTTCCAAAAGAAACTAAGAAACTTAGTGTCTTTGTCTGACATTATGCTGTGTGGAACTCCATGCAATTTGACAATTTCCTACATAAAAATGTTAGCAATAAAAAGGGCATCATCTGTTTTGTGACAGGATACAAAATGAGACATTTTGCGTAGAAATGTAAGTTTTTACAACCTTTATAAAATAACCTTTAAATATTAAAAATTTACTTATAGTAGTCATTAAAAAATATAATGGATAATATAAATTAAAAAATTCAGCATAGAATTGGGTCATAAATCACAATAAAAGTCAATATAGATAATCAAGCATAAGTTATATAATATAAATAATCCACCATAAAAATAATCAACCAAAAGTCTCAATAAAAGTTATGAAATCATAAATCATATTACAAAACAAGAACTAAAATAAATCATCACAATTTCCACCATCTCTCTCATCCATATTATCATCATCATTTGCATCTTCATCATCTTCTTCTTCATCAATGTCAACATCATCATGAGGTGTACTGCTACCAATGATTTCCATATCCTCTAATTCCAAATTTTTTGAAGTTCTTATTTGCATTTTAGCTTCAACATTATCAATATCATGATGGTCCAAATCATTTGGGATTAGGGACTTACTTATAGGACTCTCCAGATTGACATATGCACCAATTTCGTCCTCCTCCACATCATCTTTATCTTCATCCCTTGCACTTGGAAAGATAAGCAACATACCTTGACCTTCATTCTCATTTGATGAGTCAAACAAATTTTCTTCTTCAACTATCCATTCATCATCAGATGAGAGATCTTCAACAGTGAAAGTAAAAGTGTCAGTATCAGTAATGCATCTTTCTTTCCTATTTCTTAATTTCAAGTTATGCATTACAAAGACTAAATCGTTCATCTTTTGTTGATGCAACCCATTCCTCTTTTTAGTATAGACCTGAAAATGAAAAAGGTTATACATAACTTTATAAGATTCATAATCTTAATAAGTAATAATATATAAAATTGAATGAAAGAACTATTTGTATCGTACCATTTCAAACGCACTCCAATTCCACTCACAACCTAAAGAACTACAAGTTAAACTTAAAACACGAATAGCAAACTTTGGTAGTTCTGGGCATTCATCTTCATATAAATCCCACCATTTAGTTGGAGCTTTTTTGTTTCTTGCTAATCTTGCAGCTTCAATGCCAAATAGTCCATTAGCATCCTTAAATCTTTCAAGCTGCATATCAATCTTATACCTTTTTGTTAGATTAGAAACCATACGTTCTATGCAACCATATAACCCAATCTTAACATCAGCATCAACTTTAAAATCATCACTATAATGATAATGGGGATTCAAATAATAAGCTACAACATGTAATGGTCTATGAAGTTGAAGCTCCCATCTCTTGTCAATAATCTTGAAGATAGGTTCATAACTACATTAAATAAATATGATTTCAATTTCGAAATGAAACTTTAAAATTAGCACTAAAGAAAAAAAAATATATATAGCTAACAAGTTGAGATATTACCTTTTGTTCATATTGTTGAAGTTTGCTTTAATTTTCTGCTTGGCACGATCCATTTCTGGATAAATGAAACCCATAGCTGGTTGATCATTAGAATCTACTAATCTAAGAACTTTAATCAAGGGAAATGAAACTTTAAGGTAAACAATAACATTCTTCCAAAACCTACTATCCAAAACCACTTGTTGAATTCACTTTCCATCACTTGTGGTCGAATACTTACATGATTTCCAATGACTAGAAGTGAACATCATCATCAATGCACTTTTCAACTCACTAAGGCAACCTAATGTCAAATACGAAGTGGCAAAACGAGTTGCACCAGGTCTAATCAAGTCCCTCCCTTTAGTGTATCTTCTCAAAATTGAGATAAGTATAGTCTTGGAATAAATATATGTAGTAATTTGCCTTCCTTTTGCAATTGTCCCCTGATGGATCTTCAAATTCTTCTCAAAGTCTTCTAAGATCAAATCAATGCAATGTGCATCACAAGGTGTCCAATATAAGCATTTTCTCTTCTCCATCAATTTTTCTCCTGCTACTTTATAATTTGCAGCATTATTTGTAATAACTTGTACAACATTTTCCTCTCTAACCTTCTCCACAATATCATCTAACATTGCCAAAACTTTGTCAGTTGTCTTAGATACATCAGAAGCATCCATAGATGATAAGAAGACCGTTCCTTTAGGGCTATTAACCAATAAATTGCATATGGAACGCCTCTTTCTATCCATCCATGCATCAAACATAATAGAGCAACCTGTTTTTTTCCATTCAGCTTTGTAGTCATTAAGTAATCCATTGTTCGAGCTACTTCTTTCTTCAAACAAGTCACCCTTAGCTCATGATAAGAAGGAGGTTTAAGCCTACATCCATATTGACCAACCACTTGAAGCATCTTGACAAACTCTGGAATTTTGACATGGTTAAATGGAATTGCACTAGTATAGAAAAAATGAGCAATTTGTTGGCTACATTCTTCTCTCAAATCTTTATTCTTGAATTGGTTAATTGTACCTTGGGTTGCCCGTATTCCACTTTGACCATTTTTTTTTGTTTTAGAAAGAAGTCCATGCAATTCCTTTCTTTTTTGTTTATCCCTGTTTGCTCCACCTCATCATCAGCATCATCAGAATCTTCAATGCCATGAATTTTCTTTCTCTTCATTTCTGATAATTTTGCCGCTTTTAGCAACATTATTAACATTTCATTTTTTACATCATTCGGGACACTGGTGCATGGCTCTACATCTTTACATGTACACCCCAAGTGATTCTTGAATCTGTAAATGCCTCCACTAACAACTTTATTACAATACTTACATTTAACTTTTTTTCCATTGTTGTCTACATCAATTCCATGCTCCCAACCTACATCATATCTACTTCTAAGTGAATTCTTCCTTTTCGAACTCTCTCTAGATGATTTGGAAGATGACATTTTAACTCAATCAATACTTAAAATCCTGTAAAAAAAAAGAAAAAAAGAAAAAAAAGGAGTAAAGAGAGCTATGGTAGAAAGTAGAAACTATAAAGTACTATTACATATTTACAAATTACAAATTACGATGTTCAATTATGGTTTATAATACAAATTTCCTCCAATTCAATCAATAAATCCACTTTGCAACATAACATATACATCTGATAGAGTAGGTGCACTCAAAATACATTCTATCCCCTCATAGAAGTGTAACCTTCCCATTACCATGATTAAAGAAAGGAATAAAACCCATTTGTATCATGCGAAAACCAAATATGTGCACCACAAAAATATAAATAAATAAAAAAGGGAAAAATTACTTGGGCTATTTTTTCCAAGTGGGCGATACTTCTGATTTTTAACAGAGCTGTTCAAGGAATCATCTTCCTTGTTCACATCCTGTAAAGTTACAATCATCAACACAATACAAAAATAAGAAACACTACATTTTAAATCATAAAATCATGGCAATACACCAATATTGCTTGTTCATTTAGTGCACAGGCTAAAAACCAGATGCCCATGAATCATGGTAGAAAGCCATGTGGGGTAGGATGTTGAAACAACTACCAATTTAAAACAAAGCCTTAGCTTCCAATATTTCAATAAAGAAGTTTACGGATATACAAGCACTAGATTTGACTACTATAATTAATATTAAATAAGGCAACATTAATGCCAGCCAGGAAACTATAGGATGAGATTTCAAGGGAAGACAAATGGAACTGACAAACATTAAATAGCTGAAATTTTAATTTCAAATTGGTCAAATATGTTGTAGATACCAAATATAAACCATGGTTCAAAAGAATCTTATCTAACCAGTAGCTACCTACTTAAAAAACTTGTGGTTTTGGAGATGAGAAGCTACTGGTGATCTTTAGGTTTGTTAATACTCTAAAATACCTTCTCACATTTTGCTGTTGCAGAGCACCTCTTGCTCCCATTGGATAGAAAGACAAGTGTTAAATATAATGTATAAATCTCAGGAGAAATCTTATAGAATCATGATGAAATTTTTGACAAAAGGAGAACTAGGTAGAGGAGTTCTAGTAGTAGGAGCTCTAGGACGCAAAGAGGGAGGAACATAAAAGAAACTCTACAATAATTCCAAAGAAAACACCAAGAGTCAGCTAACAGAAAACAAAGATAGAAAAGGTAAGATTCGAAAGATCTACAGCCAGAATGCAGAACTTTAAAACATCTAACAGCAGCTTCACCTGAAACAAAAACATTATCAAACGAATATCACCCCTATAATTACAAAGCTAATCACTATACTTCTGAAGCATAAATACCCATTCACAAGCGTATTGCTGGTTATCAAATTCTGTAGAAGTATTGCCCATTCACAAGCATAAATACAAAATACCCATTCACAATCACAAGCATAAATATTCACATGATACACTACAGTAGAAGTATTGCTAGTCATACAAGTCATACTTGACACAAAACTTGTGTCTATGAAGAAGGATCTTAACTTGGTGGCTTGCTGCAAGAAGGATCGCTACTCGGCGGCGCTCGCTGTTTCGAATTTCGATTAATACACAATCGTAACAAGAAGGAGAAGGATCGCTAGCTCGCTACTCATCCTCGCTGCTCAGTGCTCGCTGTTTCGAATTTCTATCAACTCAGCTCAGTGGGAACTATGGATCTTGGCTCGCCTCTCTTGTTTTCACTATCTCTCTTCTCCTCTTTCCATTGAAGAACTTCAATGTACAGCAGCAAATGCAAAGGAGGCGCTACTGGAGAAGCTTGTAAAAGCAAGGAGTCGCTGGTTAGGCTGGGCTGGGCCTTTTATTGATTGGGCAGGGTAGCTAATTAGTAGACCCAAGGTTGTGAAAATCACGATTTTACGTAAAATCGCTAAGCGGTCCGTAGAATCGGAACGTAGAAACATAAGTTTCTACAACCTATGTAAAATAACTTCCAAATATTATAAATTTACTTACAATAGTCATTAAAAAATATAATAAAATAATAGAAATAAGGAAATTGAGTATTTATTTTAGCCATAAATTGCAAATTTGTAATAAAAGTCATAATATAGATAATTGAGTATAAGTTGTATGATATAGATATTTTATTTCTAAAATGATAAATCATGTATAAAACAAGTTTCACCTAGTTATATATACAAAAGCTAAAAGATAATAGGTAAAATTTAAAAATCAATTGTGACTTTAAGAAATTACTAATAAATAAAAATTGACAACGAAGATATGCTATTAGAAAGGAGTAATATTAAAAAATGACAAATAACTACTAACCAAAAGTACATAATAAAGAAGATACTATAACAAGAAAAACCTTCAAAATTATATATTACTAGGTAAATTTTTGCACTATTCGTAATTATTAATTCAAAATATATTTACCCAACAATATCTCGCATTTACTTAACTATGAGAATGATATATTAAAAAGATAGAAATGTTAATACATTTATACCTTTCCTATAAAATTAAATATCTAAAAAATTCTTATAAAGTTAAAGTTATCTACCCTTTATTTTATTTACTATTACAAAAATATTAGTTAAAATAAGGAAAGTTGTAGCAATCAAACACGAGTGCTTTAATACAAACATGATCACAAATAGGAGCAAGAAGACTAACAATCGACGAACACAAACATAAAGACTTCAATGCAATGCAACACATTGACAAGAGAGGAGTGATGACTGATGAACATGTTAGGGTATGATTCAAACTCCCCTATGACAGGAAAGCATGTGGGTCCTTACTCCCCTAGCTATTATTACATATTTGTTTATTCGGATTCGGATGGTTGAAATTTTACTTAGTTTTGCAATATTGTGGAATCGGTGGAAATGTAGTAAAATCGCGATTTTACCTCAAAAACATTTTTACATGCAAGTTGACTAGGAATGTGATCACCAACTCATAAAATCGTAGAAACGTACGAGTTAACTTGCGATTTTGACAACTATAAGTAGACCATGGACTCGGATCCGGTCTGGATGGCTGAAGCTTGAAACTAAGTTAGTTGTGAAATATTTGTGGACTCGATTGAAATGGATATAATCGCGATTTTGAACGATTTTACTGTTCAAAATTGTGATTTTATTACAATTTTGCTTCTCTCCGATTTTGTGTGCAAGTTAACTAGAAATATGTATACAAAATCGTAAAATCATTGAATCGTACGAGTTAACTCGTGATTTTGACAACAATGTAACCAACTACTCATATAGTCCATGGCATGTTTTAAAAGCGGTTTTCCATTCGTCTCCCTCTCTCATCCGAATTTGGTGATACTCGCTTTTAAGATTTACTTTGGAGAAAACTTGTGAACCATGCAGCTCATCCAACATATCATCAAGTCTAGGAATACGATACCTGTATTTCATGGTGATTTTGTTGATGGCTCTACTGTCGATACACATTCTCCAAGTACCATCCTTCTTAGAAACAAGAAGGGCGAGAATGGTACACAGACTGAGACTCTCCTTGGCAAATCCCCGCTCAACCAACTCATCCACTTGGCATTTCAATTCTCTAGCCTCCTCAGGATTCATGCGATATGAAGGTCGATTCGGTAATACTGAACTTGGCATAAGATCAATAGCATGCTCTATCCCTCTCAAAGGTGGTAAACCTCCTGGCAAATCATTAGGAAAAATATCAGTATACTCATTTAATACTTGAGAAACTGCTGAGGGTAGAGACTAAGGTTCCTGCACCCTTAGTGCACATCTCAACTAAAGCAAGTATACTAGAGTCTCTTCTTTAACAATTCTCTCCAACTCACCCTATCCCATCAACAATACCTTCTTTCCCCCAAAATTATTAAATTGTACTGAAACCCTTTTTACCTTAGATGGCCTACTGATCTATTGCTGAACCTTTTGAACCTCTGAAGGTGACATTGGATTCAGAATAATGCGTTTACCCTCCTTCTCGAATACATAAGTATTCCTGAAGCCATCATGTTAGACCCTCATATCATATAACCAAGGCCTGCCAAGCAATATATAGGATGCACACATAGGCAAAATATCACATTCAATCTCATCACAATATTTATCCCATACACTGAATGGTACCCTAGCTCTTTAGGTCACATGCAAACTCCCCTGATTATTAAGCCAATGAAATTTATATGGTTTAGGATATGGAGTGGTGGTAAGTTTTAGTTTCGATACTAACGACGTGGCTACTACATTGGTACAACTACCACCATCAACTATAAGGACACAAAAATTTCCTTGTACCCTACAAGAGGTATGGAACAAGTTTTTCCTTTGTTCTTCATCCTTAGTAGCAAATGTAGTCAATGTTCGGCACAACACATTAGCATGATGAAACATCTCACTAAACATTGTTGTGTTTTAATTCCAACAACACAATAATAATCCTTACACCTCCACGACTTAAGTACACAACTAAACCACAAATGAAGTACACACACACAACTACTTTCAAGTAGATATAATTAAATTCAACTACAAGTGTTTAAGTAACTAGTTTAATTACTTTCACACTTTAATGACTTGTTTGAATTTTAACTTCTACTACTCAACCTTCCTTTTCTTGCCATGGTTTCACACTACAAATAACCACGATGTGCAGCACCTCAACACACACAAGAACACACAAATCCAACGCCGCACCACTCCTCTTTTGCTCACAGTGCTACTTCAATTACGCCTCTAACACAATTGTCTATAATGTACACACCAATAAACCACACCAAATGCACACAATCTTCACTAAATTTACAAAACACAACTTTACACACATACACCTTCAAGTTACAGTGCAAATGACCCTTCTATTCAACACACACAACACAACTCTAACAACTAAATATTCTCCTTTTTACACCGCAATTCCCACCTCAAAACACAATACACACCCTACAGTACACACTTCCAAATATAAAATCTTTCACCACTACAAAATACCATGCAAACTGTAACTCATACGCAAAAGCAGCAATGATTCAAATTTCAAAGTCAAAATACATCCCTAATTGCAAACCTTTCACAATTGGTAAGAAGTAATTTTCAAATTCAAATGACTATACATTAACTTCTTTAACTTAATGTTTGTTTTGAAAATCAAATAATTTCCAAATCTTCTACGCAATTCAAATATGGAAATGTTCAATTGCACTCTTTATTTCCGAAATAAACAAGCAAGTATCACACTTCTTCTTTCTTCACAAATTGAAATGCTTCCCAAATCCGAATTTTAGTTCAAGAAATGCACAACTTCCTTCCTTTCCCTTCACTGTGAATTCAATAATAAAGAAGCTACAATAAGACCTCAAATTCTACTTCAACATACAACAATTACAACTCCTCAACAACACATTCACGCAATTCAATCCTCTACATGCAATTTTGGATCAAAGTGAAGAACCCTAATTGATAATGAGGATCATGAAAATTCCCTTCTCTTAACCTATGCGCTGATACCAAATATGATGTGCCTAAAAATCAACTAAGCACAATCAAATAACAAATGATGAATTCCAATCAACAACCACTTCACACAAGAAGGATAAACCCCTAATTCCTTATAAAATCCAGATGTTAAAACCGAGCAAGATGTGATACCAAATGGAGATATGCTTAAATGATTCAAGCATATAGCATAATCTAATGAAAGTAACTCCACAAGAGGCATGAATACACTAACAATCAACAACACTTGACTTGATCAACTCCTTCATAAAATAGTCTTAATTTACGAAGATGGAAATCAAAAGGATATATGGGGCAATCAATTGTAAGATTTCAATGATGAATAATAGGAAATGAACTAAGATTCCAATTCAAATTGAAAAAGTTTTAAATATGAAAATAGAACCCTAAATTCACATGAACCAAAGGAAACAACAAATAGCACCTACGGATGACTCACTAAGTACAATTTGTAGCAACAAGAAATGATTGATATTACTCACAATCGATTTCAAGTCGATTCTCGCCACAATTTCAAGGATGAAATTGATAAGAGATGGATTGCATGCAAGGATGATCCTTACGGCAACAAAAGGGTGTTATCTTAAATGTTAAAAAAATCCCCCTAAAACCCTATTTAAGCAAGTATTTATACTTGCTCCCTTTAGGGTTAAAAAGTTCACAAAAGTACAATTATGCCACTTTGAGGGTGGTCGGTCCTAAAAGACAGTTACAAGCAAATAGAAGTGTCCCAAAAGAAAAATTACAACTTAAATAGTCCAAGTAAATAACAAATGTATATATAAAAATTAGTCTTCAAGATGCCAGTCTTGAAGGTACTTTCGAAATGAGCCTTGATAAGGATCCCCACTCACTCAAAAGTGTAGGTGATTTGGCATCTTGTAGGACTGACAAATGAACATGTTGGAATGCATAACAAGTATATGATAAGAATGAAGAAATTCAGTTAGCTTCCTCAAGATTAGGTTTCTTATGAAGGATTCTCAAAGCCAAGTTGTGTAAGCCCTTAGCTCGGGTCTTGGTGATAGGTGTTGTGATAATCTGATTCCTGATAGTTTTCTTTGTCAATTGGAGGATTAGCTTAAGGAATTGCATGTGATGGAGTTACATTGGTGGTGCCTTGCTATGCAACAATGCTAATGTTTAGCGTAGCCATACCTTGTTGCACTACTACAATGGCAGCTAACCTTGTGATAAGTGGAGCAAGCATGGTTATGAGTTGATTCAGAGCCCTTATGTTCACCTACATAGTTTGCATCATTTATGCAAGATCTATGGGAGCCTCGGGCTATAAATTGCCTCAATTGGTACTCTATGGTATTTGAGATAAGTTCTACTCCATTAGTTCAATGATGGGATCTTGTTCTTAAGAAATATTGTCAAATGGTCCTCTTTTCTTAGTAGGTGCCATTACTCTTTTGTCATTTAGCTTTGTCCCCAGCAAAGTTGCCAAAATGTGGATGAGAGGTTCCAATAGGAATAGTGACATAAGTATCATGTAGGTACCACACTGCATGTAACTTTAGAGAAAGTGATGTGAAAATGACCCGTGATGAGATGATTAGGTAAAAAGAGGCATGGATGAGGAATAAGCAATCTTGAGAGCCTCTAATGCACAAGTGATAGATGAGGGAATTAAGGGGACCTCAAGCATTAACCTTGTAGTTCTCGAGCAATGGTGATAGGAATCAAAATCCGATAAGACCAATCATTAGGGCAAGAGCCAAAGGATTTCAAATCTTGGTGATGAGGGCCCATTTTGAGCAAATTGACCCCGGAATTATTTGTATACTAACCTCTTTTCTATTACTTATGTATTGTGTATTCCAATAGGCACACTTATCGGGCTTTATAGGGCGATTGACAAACTCACTAAGACTCAGCTTGTGGGTTATCCATGGATCGACCTAAACCAAAGATGAGCTGGATCAACGAATTGATTTGAAGAATCTGCTTGAGAAGACTATTTTTGTATTTTGTTATTTTTCTTTGAAGCATTTATTTTGTAAGCTTTTGGGACATTTTATTTGGTTGTATTTAGAGATTTAAGAACAGCTACCCTTTAGTGGCGTATATGTTTTTTTTTTTTTTTTTTGTCATTTTAACCCTAAAGGAAGCAAGTATAAATACTTGCTTAAGTAGGGTTTAGAGGTAAAGAGAGTATACACATTTTGCTGCCCAAATTTTCATGAGAATTTGGGTGCATCCTAATTTTCATAATACTCTTATCAATTTCTTCAAGGAATTATGGCGAGTAGCAACTAAAGGAATTGTGAGTCATATCATTTCCTTGGTTATTTTCCTTTTCCATGCTAGTGTGTAATATCTAATGTTGCTTAGGATTGGTTCTTAATTCACATCAATTGTAAGATCTATTTGTATAATTATATTGTTTTCAATTTAGTGGAATTGGTTCCTATATTGAATTATCATTGTGAAGTTTCAATTGCTAGTAGGATTGCTAGTTTGCGTGGAGACTTTACATAAGGGATTCACGTCTTTTAGTAGCCTTGATCATTGTAATTTCATTTGTTCTTGTCTTGAGTGTTCAATCCAATTGAGGACAACATTATTTGGTGTTGAGATTAGTTTATCAACAAATTGGATTACAAAGGTTTTAGGGTTCATGCCATAAGCTAGGGTTATTGATTTGGATTTGAATTGAGGTTTATTCACTTGTTTATATGTATATGCTTTAGTCAAATTAAGGCATATCATCTTTTGTATCAGAGCTATTCACACTTGGATATTCAACATTGATCACGTCACATTTGAAGAATTGGTTCATAAACATTGAGGATTAGTACAATTGTTGAACTAGTTGATTGACATTGTCTAATTGTGTTTCAATCTTAGTTTTTACATGTGCCTAAACCCCATTTTAGGCACATCATCTTTTGGTATTAGAGCACAAGTTAAGAGAAAGGATTAGTGTTGGTTGATTTCGTGATCTTCATTGTCAATTAGGGGTTTTCATTTCTTTTGATCCGAAATAGTATGTGTGTTGAGGATTGAGATTACATAATTATCTTGCTGAGAAAGTTGAATTTCCTGCTTGTTGAAGTGGAATTTGAGGTCTTGTTGTAGCTCATTTTTTGTTGAGACCACCATGAGTGAAGGGTGTGTGTGTGTGTTGATTGAAGGAGTTGCGATGTGGTGTCCTTGAGCTTATCATGAGGAAGAGTAGTGTTTCTTTGTGATCATTTGTGATCACTTGGAAAAAGTGGAAATTTGAAAACAAAGAAGAGCAAATGGAGTGTTGATGGTTTCAGAATTGTGGTTTGAATTTTAAGAACAAAGAAGAGTGAATGGAGTGTTGATGATTTCAAAATTGTGGTTGTCTTTTACCATTTCTAGATTTGAAGAGTGTGGAGAAAAGGAAATTATTTCAAATTCAAACACCATCTTTAAGTTGAAGAAGTTATTGTGTGATAGTTGAGTAAATGGCTATTTGAATTTGAATTTTCTTTTTACTATTTGTAGAAGAGGTTGCATTTAAAGTGGAATTTGAATTTGTTGTTGCCTTGTTTGTAAGTGGCAGTGTGAAGTGAGTTGTTATGAGTGGCCAATTGGAGTTATATTGTGAAGGAGTGTTGCAATGTGAAGTGTGTGTGTGTTAAGGTGAAGGTGCTGCACGTGAAGTAAAGTTGTGGTGAAGTTAGTGCACCACAAGTGAATTGTTGATTGTGTGTGTATGTGTGGCGATGTGAATGTGTAGTGAGGGAATTGCCACTTGTGAATTTGTGCATTTGTGTGTAGTGTAAGGTGCTACACATTGTGGTTAATTGTAGTGTGAAACTATGGCAAGAAAATGAAGGTTTGAGTAGTAGAATTTGAATTCAAAAACAAAAATTAAAGTGTGAAAGTAATTGAACTCATTACTTAAACACTTGTTGGTTGAATTTAATTTCTTAACTACTTAGAAATAATTGTGTGTACTTCATTTACTTAACTTTACTTAAAGTACCAAAAATTATTTATTTGTGCTTCAATTATTTCACTTGACTTTACTTGAAGTAATAGTAAGAATTTCTTGTATTGGTTGAGTGTGGGCACCGTAGGTGTCTAAGGGTGTGTTATTGTGGTGCTTGTAGTGAAGTGAGTTGTTAACTTGTTGAAGTTAGTTAATAACCATGTCAAATGATGTGCATGCTTCTACTACTTTAGTACATCAAGTAGTGACTTCTTCACCAGCCATCGATGATAGACAAAGAGAAAACTTGTTCTATACTTCTTGTAGGATACAAGGAAATTTGTGCGTAATTATTATTGATGATGGTAGTTGTACTAATGTTGTAGCTGCATCATTAGTATAGAAGTTGAAACTTGAAACTATCCCACATCCCGAACTTTATACATTACATTGGTTAAATGATCAAGATAGTTTTTGTGTGACCCAAAGGGCTAGGGTACCCTTCAGTATATGGGATAAATACTATGATGAACTTAAATGTGATATTATTCCTTTGTGTACATCCCACATATTACTTGGTGGGCCATGGTTGTTTGATAGGATAATATTACATGATGGGTATAGAAATACTTATATGTTCCAATAGGATGGTAAACATATAGTATTAAACCCTATGTCACCATCAGAGGTCTAGAAGATGCAAAGACAGATAAGATAACCATCACGGATTCTTGAGGATCATAGCCACATGATCAAATCTTTAGAGGTTCTTGAGGTTTTTAGTTACACGAGCCAACCCATAGAGCACAAAATTTGTCAGACATAGATGTGCCAACCTTTAGAGGATCTTGATGATTAGAGTTAGGTGAGCAGACCACCAGAGGACCAAACTATTCAGGAGTAGTTGTGTTCACCTTTAGAGGTACTAGAGGCTCATAAGCAGTTGAGTAAACCTTCAAGGGATACTGAGGCTCAGAGTGATATGAGCAGATCACTAGAGGGCCAGA
The DNA here is from genome assembly GCA_037954665.1 of Laguncularia racemosa. Taxonomy (NCBI): domain Eukaryota; kingdom Viridiplantae; phylum Streptophyta; class Magnoliopsida; order Myrtales; family Combretaceae; genus Laguncularia; species Laguncularia racemosa. The sequence continues at coordinate 53,150 of JBBMOL010000399.1, forward strand.
CTATTTAGAGACATTTGTGTCCACCTTCAGAGGTTTCAAACGGCCATGAGCGGTTGAGCCAACCATTAGAGGGCCATAAGGGTCAGCGACATACAAATCAGTTAGAAAACAAGGAAAAAATATCAGTGGAACGGGTTGAGATAGGGGAAACTTTAGTGGATAATGGGGCATTATTTGTGTTGCAGATGAGATTTATCTTAGAAATGGAGGAGAGAAAGAAATCACCCCTATGGTATTTCAGATATTGGGATTCTGCAGTGATACGTCTTCAAGTGGCTTGCTAGGAGAAAATAGAGTCTACTGCATTTGATCTGCCAGATTTGAGGACAAATCTTTTTAAGGCCCGAGGAGATGATAGGTGATAAGATCACATTATACTTATATTTTCTTTTGGATTTATATTAATTTTATTTCAATATTATAAGAAAATATAAAGAAATGATATTTAATGGGGTTTATTGTGAAAATTCAGGTTTTGAGGACCCAAAAGTAATTTACAAGTTAATTGGAGGAGCTTTTCACAAAATTGAAGAAGCGAGCGAACGATTGCATTGAAGGCCGCCGGCCTTAGGCCGGCCTACTATCAAAGGCTGCCGGCCTTGAGCCAACCTACATTAAACCGGCCTCATAAGGCATCAAAGCCGCCGGCCTTGAGCCGGCCTACATTGGTCCTCGGATATCTATTGTGAAAATCTCTCCAAAATCGTATCTTAATTAATTTGCTAACTCAATTCCTCATCAGATCAACCTTATCCTCCTCCTCTTTGGATCTATAAATAGGCCCCTTGTGTGAACCTTGAGATCATCCTTTGTTTTAGCATCATTTGTTTTAGCACCCTTGTTTTGATCCTTTGTTTTAACATCATTTATTTTAGCATCCTTGTTTTGATCCTTTGTTTAGCATCCTTTGTTTTTCTTTTGAATCATTAGAATTCCCTTAGAAACTTTAGGATTTTATATTCTCTTTAATTCTTTTACATTTCATATTATCCTAAATTTTAGTTTGAAGAAAGAATGTTATTTTGCTGAAGTTTGATTTCAATTGAAGAATTCTAGGAATCATTTCAGAGGATTGAAGTTCTACAAACTCTTGAAGATTATAGAAATTGTTTCATCTACTTTATTTTCTTTTATGCCATTTATTAGTTTATTCTTGTTATTCAATATGAATTCCATTGCACCTATTTATTTCAATTGTTCTTATGCAATCTACTCCATAATGTTCTAAATCATCCATGTGGGAAACATGATGAAGCCATAATTCAAACTAAAATGATCATTGTATTCATGTTACAGGACATATAGATATACGGAATTTTCATATAAGAGGTCCTGCTATGAATTGTATTTTGTAATTGAAATCAATGCATAGGAATGTAAATGACTCGAAAGAGAAATTTAGGTTTTATTTAGGAATTCCTAAGTAAGATTTAATAATTCATACGGAAGCAGCGTTATTGAATTTTATTGAAAATTGACCTAAGTGTTCCATACAATATTTTTATTAAAATTTTCACTAAGGGATTAGGAGAAATTATTTTAAAGATATTAGGCAATCATATAATTGGGAAATTTATGATTGTGAATTAGAATCCTCCATTGATTTTAATTAGCGGGAGCTATTAAATTAAATTGGGGTAATGTTACTTTAAAACTTGATAAAGGATTAAGGTTTTGTCAATTTCTTGCGAAAATCCATATAGCTATGAGTTATTATAACATGAAGGCAATATGATTAGTAGAATTAGGGTGGATTCTATTTCCCACCATCAATTCATCATTTTTCAAACACAATTCCCTTTTTGCGCATTTAGCATAATTCACTCACATTTGATCTCATCAAATATCATTGCCTAAATAATAGTAGAAATTGATATACGTCTATTACTTAATCAATCTTCGTGGTTCGATACTCTTCTCTCACTATATTACTTGATCCGATCCGGTACACTTGCCGGTATTTATTCACGCTCATTTTATATCTCTTTTTGCGTGGATCATGTTTTTGGCGTCATTGCCGGGGATTGATTAATATTAGACCATCTTCAGATTCTATTGTTAATTTAGGCGCAATTATTTTTTTATTTAATTTTTTTTTCTCTTCATTGTGTGATCGTTTCCTGTTCTCTTTGAGGTTCTTTTTATGCGCAAGAGTAGAAGTGATGAACTTCTACCAATTAATCTTGAGATAGAACTCACCTTGCAACAACTTAGAAGAGAGCAAAGAAGAAAGAAAGAAGAGAACATGGCAGATGAGAACAACAATCGGATTCAGGGTGTTGGTAGAGTACTTCGGGAATACGCGGTACTTGTTGTTTTAAGTCCTGCAATCAGAAGACCAACAATTCAGGCTAACAATTTTGAGTTAAAACCAGCACTCGTTCAAATGGTTCAATCAAATCAATTTGGAGGATATCCAAATGAGAGTCCTGATGAGCATATTGCAGTATTTGTTCAATATTGTAATACAGTGAAAATGAATAATGTATCTGATGATGTAATTAAGCTACAACTTTTTCTGTTTTCACTTAGAGAAAAAGCTAGGGCTTGGTACAATTCACTGCCACAAGACTCTGTAACCACATGGGTTGATCTCTCATCTAAATTTTTAAGGAGATTTTTTCCACTAGCTAGAACTGCTAGGTTAAGAAATGACATCACAAACTTCACTAAGTTTAGTGGTGAATCACTTTATGAAGCATGGGAAAGATTCAAGGAGGCAATTAGAAAATGCCCCCATCATGGATTACTAGATAATCTCCTTATTGAGATATTCTATCTCAGTTTAGATGACACATTGAGATCTCTGGTAGATGCTGCTTCTGGTGGTGCACTAATGAGTAAGACATATGATGAGGCTAGTGCTTTGATAGATGAAATGGCCTCTAGTGCACATAATTGGCAACATGAAAGAGGTAAGTCTAGAGTGGCATCTGTCAATGACATGGACACCTTAACAGCTCAGATTTCTGCTCTTACCGCCCAGGTAAGGAAACTCACCTCTACACCTTCTTTTAATGTTAATCAAATTTCTTGTTGTGAGTTATGCTCAGGACCACACTCAACTCTTGAGTGCCCATCTGGAAACTTTTCCTCCTCATCCCATGGAGAGCAAGTAAATTTTGTCAACAATTTCTAAAGAGGAAATCAAGGACCTTATTCAAACACCTACAATCCAGGGTGGCGTAATCATCCAAATTTCTCATGGAGAAATGATAACAACGCACTTAAACCCCCTGGATTTCAAAAGCAAGGTCTTAATCATAATATTCCCCATCAACAATATCCTAATCATAATACCTCTTCTCAGCATGGTCAGTCTAAAATGGAAGAACTCATGATAAGTTATATGCAGAAGACTTAACACAATGTTGCAAAATCACCAAGCCACCATTAGGAATCTTGAAAATCATCTTAGTCAAATGTCTCAACAGTTGAGTAATAGACCATCTGGGTCTTTACCTAGCAATACTGAGTAGAATCCTAAGGGTGTAAATGCTATTATGCAAAGAAGTGGTAAGGAATTAGTTGATAAGAAACTTGAGGAAGAGGAGTTTAACCTAGAGAAAGATAAAGGGAAACAAAAGGAAGAGGAACCAAAGCAAAATTCACCAAAAGTGAAAGCATATGTTCCTCCTATTCCTTTCCTAGGAAGGCTAAAGCAACAACAATTGGATTCACAATTTGCTAAATTTTTAGAAGTCTTTAAAAAATTGCAAATTAACATTCCTTTTGCAGAGGCACTTCAGCAAATGCCTTCATATGCTAGATTCATGAAGGATTTTCTCACCAAGAAGAGAAAGATAGATGGGAATGAATCTGTAATGCTTATAGGGGAGTGTCCTATGATCTTACAGAAGAATTTATCCAATTTGCCAAGAAAACAAAGAGATCAGGGAAGTTTTACTGTTCCTTGCACTATTGGTAATTTTCATTTTGATAAAGTACTTATAGATTCTGGTGCAAGTATAAATTTAATGCCTTTGTCCATTTTCAAAAAACTAGGACTTGGAGAATGTAAGGAGACACATGTCACTTTGCAACTTGCGGATAGAAGTGTTAAGTACCCAAAGGGTATAGTGGAGAATGTCCTAGTAAAAGTGGACAAATTCATCTTTCCAGTTGATTTTATAGTCCTGGAAATGGAAGAAGATAGAGAGGTACCCATGATCATAGGAAGACCATTCCTGGCAACAGGTAAGGCATTAATTGATGTGGAACAAGGTAAGCTTACTTTGAGAGTTATGGATGAACAAGTCACATTTAATGTGTATGAGGCTGCAAAGAAATTTGATGACTGTAAATCCTGTTACACTATTGATATTGTTGATGAGCTTTCCAGTGAGTTCATGGAAGAGAATGCAGGTGTGGAAACGATGGAGTCAGTTCTTAGGGATTTAGATGATTGGAGTGATGATGAGGATGAACCCCAAGAAGAACGTGCTGAACAAGTTTATGAATTCAAGACTCGACACTATGAGGAGCTGGGGACCACTGAAAAGAAACCAATTCCGTCATTGACATAACCCCCGATGCTTGAGCTTAAACCATTACCTAGTCATTTGAAATATCCATATCTTGGAACGAATGCTACTTTGCTAGTAATTGTTTCTTCTTCTTTGACAGGTGATCAAGAGCAACAACTTTTGGATGTTCTAAGAGAACATAAGGAAGCTATCGGGTGGACCATTATTGATATTAAGGGAATTAGCCCTTCAATTTGTACTCATAGGATATTTCTTGAAGCTGAGTGTAAACCTATAGTACAACCACAAAGAAGACTTAACCTAACTCTTAAGGAAGTTGTAAAAAAAGAAGTGCTTAAATTGTTAGATGCAGGCATTATTTTTCCAATTTCTGATAGTAAATGGGTTAGTCCTGTCCAAGTTGTACCAAAAAAAGGTAGTATGACTATAGTACAAAATGAGGCTAATGAATTAATTCCCACTCGCACTGTAACTGGTTAGAGAGTCTGTATAGACTATAGAAAACTGAATGATGCTACCCGCAAAGATCATTTCCCCCTCCCTTTTATAGATCAAATGTTAGAAAAACTTGCAGGGCATGATTATTACTACTTTTTAAATGGTTATTCTGGTTACAATCAAATCCATATAGCACCCGAGGACCAGGAGAAAACCACCTTTACTTGTCCCTATGGCACATTTGCTTTTAGGAGAATGCCCTTTGGTCTTTGTAATGCACCCGCTACATTTCAAAGATGCATGATGTCCATATTTTCTGACATGATAGAAAATTTTATTGAAATATTCATGGATGATTTTTTCTGTTTTTAGGAAGTCATTCGAAACATGTCTGAAAAATTTAGGATGTGTGTTTAAGAGATGCAAGGAAACTAATCTGCTTCTTAACTGGGAAAAATGCCATTTCATGGTAAGAGAGGGAATAGTCTTAGGGCATAAAGTATCTAAGCAGGGAATTGAGGTTGATAGGGAAAAAATAGAGGTGATAGAGAAGCTACCACCACCTACTATAGTGAAAGGAATCAGAAGCTTCTTGGGACATGCTGGCTTCTACAGGAGATTTATCAAGGACTTCTCTAAAATCTCAAGACCTCTTTGTAATTTATTAGAAAAAGATTCTGCCTTTATTTTTTATGATAATTGTGTGCAGGCATTTAATCTATTGAAGGAGAAGCTCACTACTGCACCAGTGATTGTTGTACCTGATTGGGAGCTTCCCTTCGAGTTGATGTGCGATGCTAGCGACTATGCTGTCAGAGCGGTACTTAGGCAAAGGAAAGATAAGTCATTTCATGTAATATACTATGTGAGTAGAACCTTAAATGAGGCCCAAAGGAATTATGCCACAATTGAAAAAGAACTTTTAGCAGTCATATTTGCATGTGATAAATTCTGGCCTTATCTAATAGGTTCTAAAATCATAGTATATACTGACCATGCTGCCCTTAAGTATTTATTTGCTAACGCTGATGCTAAACCTAGGTTAATTCGATGGATTCTACTACTGCAAGAATTTAACTTGGAAATTAAAGATAAGAGGGGAACTGAAAATGTGGTGGCTGATCATTTATCCCATCTGAAATCTAATTGTTTTGATTCACCTATTAATGAAAAGTTCCCTGATGAACAATTGCATGTAGTAGAAGTCTAAGGATTACCTTGGTATGCTGATATCGTTAATTATTTGGTTAGCAAAATCACTCCATATGGTTTATCCTACCAACAGAAAAAGAAATTTTTACATGATGTGAAGTTTTATTTTTAGGATGAACCATATCTCTTTAAAAATTGTGTTGACCAAATAATTAGAAGATGCGTACCTGAAAGTGAATAGCTTAGCATTATACAGCATTGTCATTCTAGAGAGGCAGGAGGTCACTTTGGTGTAGAAAAAACGGCAGCTAAAATTTTATCATGTGGATTTTATTGGCCCAGGTTGTTCAGTGATTGCAGGAACTACATCATATCTTGTGCTCAATGTCAAAGGACTGGCAACATTTCTAGAAGACATAAATTACTACAAAATAATATACTTGTAATTGAGCTTTTTGACGTTTGGGGAATCGACTTTATGGGTCCTTTTCCCTCATCTTTTTCAAACAAATATATTCTTTTAGCTGTTGATTATGTTTCGAAATGGGTAGAGGCAGTTGCTCTACAAACTAATGACAGCAGGGTTGTCATTAAATTTTTGAAAAAGAATATATTTTCGAGATTTGGGGTACTTAGAGCCATAATAAGTGATGGGGGAACACATTTTTGTAATAGGCAATTTGAGAAATTATTGTTAAAATATGGAGTTACTCACAAAATTGCCACCCCTTATCATCCACAAACGTGTGGATAGGTTGAGGTATCCAATAGGGAAATTAAACGAATTCTAGAAAAGACTGTCAATGCATCCAGGAAAGATTGGTCTTTAAAAATCGATGATGCATTATGGGCTTATAGAACAGCATTTAAAACCCCTATAGGAATGTCCCCATACAAGATTGTTTTTGGTAAATCGTGTCACTTACCAGTAGAGCTCGAGCACAAGGCATACTGGGCTATTAAATACCTTAACTTTGATGACAAAGCTGTAGGTGAAAAAAGATTGCTTCAACTAAATCAAATGGCTGAATTGAGAGAAGAAGCATATGAAAATGCCAAAATTTACAAAGAACGAACAAAGCGATGGCATGATAAGAACATCGTGAGGCGAGAATTTTTCCTTGGTCAAAAGGTCTTACTATACAACTCCCGCTTGAAGCTGTTCCCAGGTAAGTTGAAATCATGATGGTCTGGACCATTTGAAATTGTTAATATGTTTCCTTATGGTGCAGTTGAGTTGAAAGCAGAAGACAACCGTACTTTCAAGGTAAACGGTTATCTTCTCAAACATTACTATGAAGGGGAACATGTTGATAGAAATGCCATAACTGTGGATTTAGGAGATTCGAGAACTTGAACTGGAAAAGTCGAGCTAGCGACTATAAACTAAGTGCTTCATGGGAGGCAGCCCATGCTTAATAAGTATATACAATAGTGTTTTAGTTTCATTGATATATATATATATATAAAAATCTAATTCAAGGCTGGATAAGAGCCACCGATGCATTCAAGACACTCCAAGGATGACAAACATTTTAGGAGGAATTTTCTTGCTGATGAACAATTTTACACCAGGGAAGTACTAGTGTTTCAATTTTTGCATTGACATTCTTTTCCTTAATTTTGTGTTATTATAGGAACAATGAGGACATTGTCCAATTTAAGTGTGGGGAAGGGATTATAAATGTAGAAGTATAATGATTGATTGCACACATCATGAGCTTACAATTCCCATGCTTTATTTATGTCCTTAAGTGTTTATCATCAATGAAATCATGAAATTGACTTAGATTGGTGCCCCACTCGCCAACTGTTGTGACTAGTTTACATAGTTAAAATTTAATAGTAAAATCTCTAGAGAACGGGTTTACCCTATGTTTAGCCTTTAAACTTGAGATTGAGTCCTTAAGTTGAAAAAACAAGCAAGTTTACTTCAAGGAAAAATTGGTTGGGATAAATTTCTCTTGAAATTTCTTTGAGAATACCTTAACACCTAGTGAAAGAGGTAAAGGAAATATTTTACTTAGTGATCGCTAAAAAAAAAAAAAAAGCCTTTACTCCAATGACTCAGGAAAGTGAGTTAAGAGTATCCAATCTTAAATGTTAGTGTGAGGAAGAGTTCGTAGCGGTCCCTTTAAAACCTGGTCACTTAGGCGATAAGCCCAAGATGTGCTGACTCAATGAACTCACAATAACGAGAAGGGCGGAAAGGCAAAAATTTAGTACCTTAATGAAAGCTAGGTTGACATGGGCGAGCTTTGGTCCCTCAAAAGAGTGAAGTCTCACTCCGCTGTCAATTAAGGCAAATAAAAAAAAAATGTGAATATAGGACAATAAGTGAAATAAAGACTAATTTAAAAGGGAGAAATTCTAGGAAAAAAATGGATACCACATGCTTTCACTTTTTGTTATCTTGTTTAGAGAAGTAAAATTGAGGGAGATTATACTTGCTAATAACCAATGAAGTTTAAATGAATGTTTTTCCTTATGGACTAAGTATTTTTCTTTTGATTGTTAAACACTGGGATTAAAAATCTGTTGTATTTAGATTAACTACTAAATTTCAACTAGATATACTAGTTACAAGTTTCAGTATGGTCAGAACAATGGGCACCAGAAGTTCAATGACGGATCTCTCTTGTTTAATTCAATTATTTTGCTTAAGGACAAGCAAAAGTTCAAGTGTGGGGATGTTGATAAGATCACATTATACTTATATTTTCTTTTGGATTTATATTAAATTTATTTCAATATTATAAGAAAATATAAAGAAATGATATTTAATGGGGTTTATTGTGAAAATTTAGGTTTTGAGGACCTAAAAGTAATTTACAAGTTAATTAGAGGAGTTTTTCACAAAATTGAAGAAGCGAGTGGAGGATTGCATTGAAGGCCTCGACCTTAGGCCGGCCTACTATCAAAAGTCGTCGGCCTTGAGCCGGCCTACATTAAACCGGCCTCATAAGGCATCAAAGCCGCCAGCCTTGAGCTAGCCTACATTCAAGGCCGCTGGCCTTGAGCCGGCCTACATTGGTCCTTGGATATCCATTGCGAAAATCTCTCCAAAATTGTATCTTAATTAATTTACTGACTCAATTCCTCATCAGATCAACCTTATCCTCCTCCTCTTTGGATCTATCAATAGGCCCCTTGTGTGAACCTTGAGATCATCCTTTGTTTTAGCATCATTTGTTTTAGCACCCTTGTTTTGATCCTCTGTTTTAGCATCATTTGTTTTAGCATCGTTGTTTTGATCCTTTGTTTAACATCCTTTGTTTTTCTTTTGAATCATTAGAATTCCCTTAGAAACTTTAGGATTTTATATTCTCTTTAATTCTTTTACATTTCATGTTATCCTAAATTTTAGTTTGAAGAAAGAATGTTATTTTGCTGAAGTTTTCTTTCAATTGAAGAATTCTAGGAATCATTTCGGAGGATTGAAGTTCTACAAACTCTTGAAGATTATAGCAATTGTTTCATCTACTTTATTTTCTTTTATGCCATTTATGAGTTTATTCTTATTATTCAATATAAATTCCATTGCACCTATTTATTTCAATTGTTCTTATGCAATCTACTCCATAATGTTCTAAATCATCGTTGTGGGAAACATGATGAAGCCATAATTCAAACTAAAATGATCATTGTATTCATGTTATAGGACATATAGATATACGGAATTTTCATATAAGAGGTCCTGCTATGAATTGTATTTTGTAATTGAAATCAATGCATAGGAATGTAAATGACTCGAAAGAGAAATTTAGGTTTTATTCAGGAATTCCTAAGTAAGATTTAATAATTCATATGGAAGCAGCGTTATTGAATTTTATTAGAAATTGACCTAAGTGTTTCATACAATATTTTTATTAAATTTTTCACTAAGGGATTAGGAGAAATTATTTTAAAGATATTAGGAAATCATATAATTGGGAAATTTATGATTGTGAATTAGAATCCTCCATTGATTTTAATTAGCGGGAGCTATTAAATTAATTTGGGGTAATGTTACTTTAAAACTTGATAAAGGATTAAGGTTTTGTCAATTTCTTGTGAAAACCCATATAGCTATGAGTTATTATAACATGAAGGCAATATGATTAGTATAATTAGGGTGGATTCTATTTCCCACCATCAATTCATCATTTTTCAAACACAATTCCCTTTTTGCGCATTTAGCATAATTCATTAACATTTGATCTCATCAAATATCATTGCCTAAATAATAGTAGAAATTGATATAGGTCTATTACTTAATCAATCTTCATGGTTCGACATTCTTCTCTCACTATATTACTTGATCCGATCCGGTACACTTGCCGATATTTATTCAAGCTCATTTTATATCTCTTTTTGCGTGGATCAATAGGAATTAAAATCCGACAAGACTTATCATTAGGGCAAGAGCCAAGGGATTTCAAATCTTGGCAATGAGGGCCCATATTAGGCAAATCGACTCCGGAATTATTTATATACTAACATCTTTTCTATTACTTACGTATTGTGTATTCTAATAGGCACACTTATCGAGCTTTGCAAGGTGATGGACAAACTCACTAAGACCCATCTTGTGGGTTATCCATGGACCGACCTAAACCAAAGATGAGCTAGTCTGACGAATTGATTTAAAGAATCGGCTTGAGAAGACTATTTTTGTATTTTTTTTATTTCTTTGAACCATTTATTTTGTAAGCTTTTGGGACATTTTATTTGGTTATATTTGGAGATTTAGGACCGGCCACCCTTTAGTGGCATAGATGTATTTTTTTTTTGTCATTTTAACCTTAAAGGGAGCAAATATAAATACTTGCTTAAGTAGGGTTAAGAGGTAGAGAGAGTATACACATTTTGCTGCCCAAATTTTCGTGAGAATTAGGGTTTATCTTAATTTTCATAAGACTCTTATCAATTTCTTCAAGGAATTGTGGTGAGTAGAAACTAAAGGAATTGTGAGTCATATCATTTCCTTTGTTGTTTTCCTTTTCCATGTTAGTATGTAATATCTAGTGTTGATTAGGATTGGTTCTTTTGGTTCTTAATTCACATCAATTGTAAGATCCATTTATATCATTATATTATTTTCAATTTAGTGGAATTGGTTCCTGTGTTGAATTATCATTGTGAAGTTTCAATTGCTAATGGGATTGCTAGTTTGCGTAGAGACTTTACATAAGGGATTCACCTCTTTTAGTAGCCTTGATCATTGTAATTTCATTTGTTCTTGTATTGAGTGTTTAATCCAATTGAGGACAACATTATTTGGTGTTGAGATTAGTTGATTAACAAATTAGATTACAAAGGTTTTAGGGTTCGCGCCATAAGCTAGGGTTATTGATCCGGATTTGAATTGAGGTTTATTCACTTGTGTATATGTATATGCTTTAGTCAAATTAAGGCATATCTTCTTTTGGTATCAGAGCTATTCACACTTGGATATTCAATATTAATCACATCACATTTGAAGAATTGGTTCATAAACATTGAGGATTAGCGCAATTGTTGAACTAGTTGTTTGACATTGTCTAATTGTCTCACAATCTTGGTTTTTGCATATGCCTAAACCCCATTTTAGGCACATTAAATGGAGACTACTTTTTACCTAAAGTCTTATATGATCTTTAAAAGTAGAGAATTTTCAGTGGAACATCATTTCTCTAATCTCTAGAATCTAGAAAAATATCCCTTTATGAGGAGGAATAAATGAGTATTTATAAACTCTTGGACCTGATGACATCTATCAGATCACCTTAGCGATCAATGGATGAGATGTAGTTTGCACATTTTAGAGTTATTATAATGAACTTGTTATAGGCTCAAGGCTAGTAGCCTTCATCATAGGTGCATGAGCTTGCTTAAGAAATGTTAGATTTAGATGAATCGGTCCAATAATCCATGTTTCGAGCCTACTAAGCCAATTTTCCCTTAGTCATCTCAATAATTGGAGCTCACTAAATCCTGTCACCTAGCTTAATAAGTCAAGCTAATTAATCAATGGGCTTAGTCCAATGTATTTATGTAATATTTTTAGTCCCCTACACATTCTTAGTGGATGATATAGTTGAAAGTTTGAAAGTGAAATTGGAATTCATGGTTACAACCTATTAAATTGAAGCTCAAATGCATTGGATCTTGAATCTCCTTAATTGTTTGCCTTTATGATTGATTTGAAATCTCTCTTAAAAGCCCTAGCAAAGTCTCATTGAAGATTCCCTACCCTTTTAAGTCTAGATGCTATTTATCTATATAGGGTCCCAAAAGTTAGAGAAAATGAAATAAATTGAGGGCATGTGACTTAATCTATAATCCCCTCACTCCCTACACAACCCCCCACCCTACCCTACAAAAGGCCCGTGTTAATTTCACTTGATTTGATCACATTTAGCTCCATTTTTCCTAAAATCAACAATTTTATTAATTAAGTACCAATTTTAGATGCCTCTCACTTAAAATATCAACTAAAAGGGTCCAAATCACCCTAAAATCGATGCTATAGCAATTATCAAATTTCCCCCATACTTAAGTTTTTACTTGTCCTTAAGCAAAATAAATTAACCCATCAATTCAAATAAGAACTTCAATAAGTGAACTTATCATCAAACATAGAAGTATTAATGGGTTAATTTTGGTCCTCAAACAAGATTAGCTCAAAAACAACATCATTAATTTTGGTCCTTAAAGTTTAATGCAATTCCTCATGCTTCTCACCTTATAATGGAAGTATTGTATTAAAGATACTTTAGCTAAATTTCTAAAATTAATTAGAGTAAATCAAGCTTTACCCTTATCATTTAAGAATAGTTTTCAAAGTTAAAATTAAACACAAGGTCAAATAGAGCACAAAGAGACTTGGTCCACTTTAGCCACCTACTTGAGAGCATATAATCCCTTCAATTAGATCTCTAAGAACAGTAATCTAAAGTGAAAGTCTATTGCACCAAAATTTCCCCTAGGCTCTTCTCCTTTTTGGAATTCTTTTTGAAAATTTCATTGATTCCATTTTCTATATATTTAACTCAAATTGACAGCAATGATCGATGCTTGCTCCTTTAAGGGACCAAAGCCTATCCATATCAATTAAATTTACTATTTTAGCACACTATTTATTTAATTGGCCTTTAGAGCAAGAGGTTTTTGCCTCTATCTTTTCTTTTTTACTTTTAAATAGGTTTTTGCCTGCTTATTCCGAGCCCTTTTTTATATATTTATTCCAAAAAGATACTTAGGAAAGAATTGCAAGTGAAAAATCTCATTTGCCCGTTCACTAAAGATTAAAGAGCTCCTGAAACTTTTGAAGAGAGAATATACATCATAGTAAGCCTAAATATTGAACCAATTAACATTTTACTAATGACCTTAGTCTCATCTTAACTTAAAATTCCATCATTAGTAAGCTTGCTTCACAACAATTTCATCCTTTAACCAAGTATTAATAGTGGATAGCATTCCTTTTAGAGGAATTCATTTGCTAAGAACTAAAGTACTATTTAATTACAATCATGATTTCAAAGTATGATCATCAAGCAAAAACTTAGGGGAAAATTAAAAAAAATTTGATAATTTTCTATTCAAAGCACTAGTTAGCATATAACACCTTCACTTCCCTTTTCTTCTAAATGGCTCCTCCTTTCTTCCCCCACACTTAGACATTGTCCTTAATTTCATATTTTGAAAGTTCAAGGAGGGAAAGAGAATAGAATGAAAGAATTTATGCACAAAAGAAAGAGAGGAATCGGTACCATCCCACTGGTTAGATTGTATTAATTAATATTGCGAATAAGTCAAGGCTGTGAGGATAGGCTTCTATAATCATGATTCAATAAGAAACAAGAAAGGGTAAGAAGTTTGTTATAAAAAAATAGAGTAAAACTAGACAAATTAAGTACGGACATATGGATAGCTCTCTCTCTCTCAAATATCAATTACATTAAAAGAGAAAAATGGTGAAATAGATATAATAATAAGGAAAAACACTAAGAGGTTTAGTCATCCTCCTTGTCATTCTCTTGCTTAGTCTTTTCCTCCATATCCTCCACTGGTGTGCTTATTTTTACTTCATCTATTCCCTCTTCTGCTATATAGGCATCAATCTCTCTTTTAAGTTCACCATCATCATCTTCACTCACTCTAAAAGTTCCACCTATTAGCATTGGAAGGGATCTTTCCTGTTCACCTTAAGGACTAGGTTCGTCATCCTCATCATTGCTAGAGGAGTTGAGGTAATTAAGAAGCTTGACTTTCAACTTCTTAGCAAAAGCCTTAGCAATAGAATTAATGTACTTTTTAAGGCTTTTGCTTTTCTTTTTTCAGCTTTCTAACTTCCTTGATGAGCTCCTCTATTTTCCATATATGCTCATCCCTGGCCTCATCGTAGGAAGAATCAACTTCCCGCTCAATCTTTGAGATCCCCTATTGCTTAAGTGCAACATCAATCATAGGTATGATTCTCCTACTATATCTTTAGGTTTTTAGCTGAGAACTCATTCATGTTTTTAAGAAGTTTGGTGATGTAGGCACCATAAAAGAGACCTTTCTTAGAGACTCGTGCCTGCTATTTAAGTGTAAATGCCAACTCCATAGTGAAATTAATTCGTTGGCCATTAATCATACTCCACATGATAAAAAGGTCTAGGTAGCTAACTACTCCAACACTATTCACTTTGCTATTCAATGAGTAGACCGGCAAGGAATGGAGGATCCTATAGCTTTTCTTTTTCAAATGAGACCCCTTTGATAGTGATGCATCATAAGGGGTTCTCCTAACAATCGATGCCCAAAACTAATCATGTGTCAAGTCCTTAGGTTAGGAAGTGCAAAGGGACTTGAACTCGTCTAATTACATATATTCGGAGGAGTAGAAACTAGTGTAATCACAAAACTTCATCATAGACATAGTATGATGTTTGTCGAATGCAGTGAAGAAGACTTCATTTCACAAGCCAAAGTATTTTTTGAGCTTTAAAAGCTCAAATGAGGCAAAAAATTCCAAGGTGACTTCTCTATATATCTTATCCTTAAGGGAAAGCAGGTTTTCCCAAGTTGAGTTAGATGGGAGTCTCTCAAACTGTTGGGTCAAACCATAATCTTTGATTAACTACCAGTTGAGATAGGCATTTAGCTAGAATTCCTTTCTAGTAATTGGCTTTATATTTTTTAGTAACGTCCCTAGTGAGAGCTCTTAGAACTCTTGTTGAGCTACTAGAACTTATACCTACTAATTTGCTTCTCTTTTTAGATTATTCTTGTTGTTTCTTCAGTGCCATCTTAGCTGATGATGATGATAATGTTAAGTGATGTAATGTCTAAGTGTTGTGAGCTTGTGAGATAATGGAAAGAGACAATAGAGAGAGTGAGTGAGAGGAATGCGGGAATGAGAGTATGTGGAGTGTAAAAAAGAAATGGGGGTATAATAATTTTAACTTAAATAGGGTAGTGGAATTGTTCTCGATATGCCCTTCACTACACCCCGTAGCAAGGGGCACAGTACAATCTATGCTCGAGTTCTTATTATATATGCCTATATGAAGGGTTATGTGGAATGTCCTCAGTCTCTTGGTTGCATATGCATTGTGGTAAGGGGCGTATGCCTTTCTATGCTTGCCTTTAGGCCCATAAACTTTTTCCCACAACCCATATGAATTTTTCCCCCAAAATTTATCTAAATGTTATCCTTCTTGTCATAATTCAGGCTCTCTAATTCATTCCTCCACAAATTAAGCACAAATCAAGATAAGTACTCTCACTTTATAAGAAACTAAACTAACGAAAGCAAAAAAGAAAGAAAGAGTTAGAAATTACGCATAGGTTGCCACCTAAGTAGCACTTTGTTTAACATCGTTAGCTTGATGTGATGAGATGGTGATAGGAATCAAACTCTTACAGGACCTATCACCAAGGCCCGAGCTAAGGGTCTCCATAACTTAGTTTTGAGAATATTGCATGAGAAACCTAATCTTGAGGAAGCTAATTTATTTTCTTCATTTCTACATTATAATTGTAGTGCATTCCAGCAGGCTCACTTATCAGTCCTGCAGGGTAACAAATCACCTATACTCTTGAGCGAGTCGGGACTCTCATCGAGGTTTAATTTGAAAGTACCTTGAAGATCGGCATCTTGTAGACAAATTTCTTTTATATATTTCTCATTTACATGGACTATTTTATGTTGTATTTTCTTTTAGGACACTTTCATTTTGATTGTAATTTTCATTTAGGACCGGCTACCCTAAAAGTGGCATAGTTGTAATTTTGTACATTTTCTAACCCTAAAGGGAGCAAGTATAAATACTTGCTTAAAGTAGGGTTTGAGGAGGCCATTTTTCAGAATTAGAAAAACACTTTTTCGTGAGGATTAGGATTCTCTTAATTGTCATTAGACTCTTATCAATTTCAATCCTAAGAGTTGAAATTATAGTGAGTGCAACACTTAAAATTGTAAGTAATAACAATTTCATTTTGTTGTGATTTCTTTTCTTCTCTAGTGTGTAATATCTAGGGTTGAATTGAGATAGTTCTTGGTCAGATTTGCTTGATAATCATTTTAAATTTTTGTGCTTAATTGAGTTACTTTTGCACTTGAATTCGGTTCATCCATTGTGTATGCTTCTTGAACCGTGATTAGTATTTGGTGGAAAGGGGTTCTTAGAGTTGAAGACTTGTTGATCTTGTGTATTATTCACGTGGATTTACATGTGATTAGTGTTATGTTGGAAGAAATTATCCTTGTGGAATTGTAATTGCATCATTGAGTATTTGGATCCCATTGCATCTTCACTAGGGTTTACACAATTTTTACCCTTTTGAACCGGTTTTGAATTTGAGAGTTGAAGTTGTTCCTTTGGTTCATTTGCATGTGCTTAATCTTGGTTTTAGGCACATCAGATGGTTGAGTTTAAGTTGTAGTAAAGAGGAGTTTGAGCACCTCACAATCTTCAAAAGCCTTTTTACTTCCTAAATAAAGCTTAAGTTGTTGTCCACTTACCTTGAATACTCCTTTTATTGGATGCTCTAATTCAATACTCCCATATAGAAATACTTGCTTAACTATGAATAGACTCAACTAATGGGATTTGAGCTTTCCTAGGAATAATCTCAACCTAGAATTGTAAAGTAGGATAAGATCACCCTCTTTGAAGTGCTTTAGCTATTGTATCATAACATTATGATACTTTTTAGCTCTTTCCTTGTATATCAATGAGTTATCATACGCTATCAACCGCCATTCATCTAGCTCATTTAATTACAACTTCCACTTTTCTTCAGCTCTTTCTAAATCCAAATTCATCACCTTAATTACCTAATAGGCATTATGTTCAATCTCAATCGAGATATGGCAAGCTTTCCCATAGACTAGCTGGCAAGGGGTAGACCCAAGTGGAGTTTTGTAGGTTGTTCAATATGCCCACAAGGCCTTATCAAGCTTCTTAATTTAATCCCGTCTATAGTGTACAATAGATTTCTCCAAGATATGCTTAGGGTGATATAGACTAGCAAGCTGATGTGTAAACCCATATCTCTTGAGCACCCTCTCAATCTATATGTTGTAGAGATGTGTACCCTAATCACTAATTAGTGCTCGTGGAGCTCTAAATCTAGAGAAAATCTTTTTTAGGAACTTAACCACCACCCAAGTATCATTTCTTGGTGAGGTTTATGTCTCTATCCACTTAGACACAATCTATAGTGACAAGTATATACTTCTAGCTAAAAGAGGTGGGAAATGGTCCCATCAAGTCAACACCCCAAACATTAAAAATTTCACACTCCTAAATGTATCATTGTGGCATTTCATTCCTCTTAAAGATATTTCTAACCCTTTGACATCTATCACACTAGGCTATGTAGCTTTGAGCATCTTTGAACAATGAAGGCCTATAAAAGCCTACCTTTAGAACCTTATGAGCATTCTATTGGCACTATGGTGTCCTCTAATCATTTGTTGTGGTAGTGGAACAGAATTTTCCACCCTTCTTCATAAGATACACATCTCTTGATCACTTGATCAACACAAATGTTGAACAAATATGGATCTACCTAAAAGTAATGCTTTAAATCTACGAAGAATTTCTTCTTTTGCTACTTGTTCATGTCCATAGGAAGAACTTTTGCCACTAAGTATTGGTAGTATCAACAAACCATGGTGTTTAGGCTTCCTCCATTTAGCGTATAGCATATAAATGCTCTTCGAGGAATTCATCATTGATGTCCACTTCATTTAACTTCTGCAAGTGAGAATTTTCAAGCCATGACAAGTGATCAACCGCCAAAATCTCTGCACCCTTTTTGTCCATTATTTCAAGGTCAAACTCTTAAAGGAGTAAAATCCACCTAATAAGACGTAGCTTGGCATCTTACTTCAAAGCAAAGTGATCAGCATACATAATAACCTTAGATAAAATGAGATAGGGTAAGGATTTATCAAAAGGAAAGGCGATTGCAAGTAGCTCCTTCTTAGTTGTTGTATAGTTTTCTTGTGCGAATGTAAGTCTCTTGCTTGCATAATAGATGAGTTAGAAATATTTATCCTTTCACTATCTTAAGAAAGCAACACATTAACTGAAATGGGAGGTTTCAATCTAGTGTAACCATGATGACAGCATTTCTGAGCTTTTGCTTGAGAAAGTTAAAAGCATCTAAGCAATCTTACGTGAACTCAAAGGGCACATCTTTCTCTAGGAGCTTTGCCATTGGCCTTACAATTTTTGAAAATTACTTAATGACTCAACAATAGAATCCAAAATGGCCAAGGAAGCTTCGAATGGAATTCACTAAAGATGGTGGTGCAACTTCGAAATGGCTTCAATCTTTGCATCATCCACCTTAATACCATTTCATGAAATGGTAGTTTTCCCAGTTTAATACCAGATTGGAGTCTTCACAATGCTACAAAACCAACTCCCAAAGGTGAAGATATTCATTGAATGGATTCTTGAAGATAGAAAAATCATCCATGTACATTTATATGCTCTCTCAAAACATATCTTCAAATATTTCCATCATGCACCTCTAAAAGGTGGCTAGGGCATTGCATAACCTAAAACGCATATGAAGATAAGCAAACGTTGCCATGCTCCATAGGCCCATAGGAACCTAGGGATAGCCCCTCTATTATCCAAGAGTTTTCCTTATAACGTATAAGGCGTACTCACATAAAAAATTCCCAAATCAAGGTTTAACATTTTCTAAGAAATATAAAGATATATATGAAATAATAGAGTAATGAAATATTATAATATCGACAGGTACATTTATAGTATTAAAGATCAAAGTCCTTAATACATTTTAGTCCAAGCTAAGTATTAGGAAATTAAAATATGAAACTAGGCAAAACATATATAAGTGATCTCGCTACTCTATTCCTTCATGGTTCCCTTACATCTCGCACTAACCTCTAGCATCTATCGACTAGTTTCTAGCCAAATGGGTGCCCACAACAAAGGAAATATGTAGGGTGTAAGTTATAAAGCTTAGTGAGCTAGATCCTCTTACTAAACTGACAATCAAATAGCAAACAAGTTATTTAAATCGAACATATGACATGCATGAGCAATCACATGAATACAATAGTATATATGATGTACCAGACACCACATATAACATGGATTTAACACCTTCCATTGCTAGGGGTTAGGAAATCATGAACTACACATTTTCTCCAGACTTTAGTGACCTCAAACCATCTTTTGAGATAATTTGTAAAGTCTATGTATATGTTTTTGTAATATACTTTAATAAACTTGAAAATACATATATGCATAATAAGCCCGTCATGAGGTATAGATTGTGAAAGGCTTGTAAGCTTAATTACCCCTAAGAAATGAATCCTTGAACTAAGTATTCCTAAGTCTTAATTAGAAGGCAACATTTCCTAGATTCCATTTAGTTCCCAAGGTTGAGACATGGTATGCCTATGGACTATAACTCCATGGAGCCTTTTCGTACCACCACATGATGTTGACAACCTTCTTATAAATTGGACTTCGTGATGTGTGATTCATTTTATTTAAGGTCGAATAATCTTAAGTTCAATTATTTGGCCTCTGTGACAATTTAGACAAACACTCGCAATTTCTAGTCTAAATGTAAGGGAAAGTAGAAATCAATGAGCCGGGTATAATTAAGATCAACTGGAAGTGAAACATGGCATTTAAGCACGTACAATTCCCTATGTTACTCCCACATATAAATCTAATTCATATATTAGACATTTACGAACATCTAGGTATACTAACTACAAATACAAGCAAGGTCATTAGATTTTTTACTCACCTGATCATATGGTCTTTAGTTGTAATAGTTAGGTGGTAGATCATCCTCAAATGATGCATCACTTAATAAGACAAAATATCTTTATAAGTTTGGGTTAAAAACTAGCCTACACTAGTTTTGCAAGTTTTGGTGATTTTCTAGGTTTTGAAAGTTTAAAAATTTTCTTCATAACTTTTTCAATTTAAGTCCATTTTTTCGCGTATTTATAGTTATTTAAAAAGGTTTTTCTATTTACAATGTTTTTTTTTTTGTTTGGACTTTAGAATATTTTGCTAGTGCTCGAACATATTAGGTGTGTTTGGCGTATGTTTGGTTTAAGGCACCTTTTTGTCTAATTTGATCTATCAACCTAAAGGAATTAATCCTAGCCATTTGGAACATGTTTGGCACCTCCAAATGGCATTTTTTTTTTTTTTTACTTTGGAATTTCTAAAATTTAGGTCGAGGATTGTGTGTGCCTTTTTACCATGCTTTAGTTGCACTTTTCCCTTTTTGTTTATGTTCATTTAGTGCTTTCTTAAAGACTTATAATTTCAAAAATTTTCCTAATGATATTTTGGCATTCTAAGGCTCTAGAAATTTAGAAATTTCCATATTTAATTAGGTTTTGGTCACAATTTGAAGTTCTTAGACTTGCCTTGCACATCTTTCCAATTTTTCTACTCCTAAAGGGTCCATTTGCAATCCTTGCATTTCCACCATTTAAGAGGTATGAAATAAATCAAAAGTTACTTGATTAGCTCCTTATCTTAATCATCCTCATCCAGAAATTTAAGGAATCCCCAATTTCTAATCTCCATTCATATTTCCTAAAACTCCAATCATACATGTAGTGTTTCAAGAAGGATTCTCACAATTTTCATCCTAATTTTGGTTTTTCATTTTTAACTGTAAACACCCCATTTTTGCCCTAGGAATGAATAATAGTCAATAATAATTAATTTCCATTTTTTTCCAATTTTTCCCTAATTTAGCATAAATAATAAAAATATTCAAAAAAATAAAAATAAATGGGAAAACACATCAATTTTGAAAAATGATTTTAGAAATGGCAATAATAAGCAATAAATAATTTTTATAAATTTTTTAAATTTCAAAAAAAAAAAAAAAGAATCGCATTGCATATATGCAATTTGCGAAATTAGAAAAATCAGGAAAATGGGCCAGCCCAGCTGGTTCGGACCATGCATGGTCTAAGGCGCGCGCAGGAGGGCTTGGTCGCAGGTTCGAAACGTGGGGGAAGCAGTTTCCGCGTTTTGTGTTTTTCTTACTTATCCAGGACACGTGGCAGCCTTTGATTGGCTGGAGGGAACGCAAGTGCCGGGCACGTGATCGTCTGCTACCTCGGGTCCGAGATCACCGGCGAAGGAAAAATTTGAATTTCGGCCGTTTCGATTTGATTTTTTGCACAAATCCAACAGATCTTCAACAGAATTGAGATAAACATCATCCAATTGGAATCAAATCTCAACAAATCAAAGGATTTACACGAATTGGAGTTGGTTTATTTAACTATCGATCCGATTTGCTTCGATCGGTGGAAATCCGAGCTTATCCAGCTCGATTTCGAACGCCTATAAATAGAGGAGGAGTGGAGGAAGCAAAAAAACAAATCAAAATCGAGAGAAAGTGAGAGAAGAGAGTAAATCAGAGAGAACCAAAGCCACGACCGCCGATCGGAGCTGAGCCACCACCAGAAGACATTTTGAGAGCAAACCACCGCCACCATTGGATTCACCACCCTCGAGAACCTAGGATTCGACACCTCACCCGTTAAAAAAGGCCATCGGAACGCCGTGAACGAGCACTCTCCGCCGCTGTGCCCGACCGATCCGACCCGACCCAATTCGACCCGACTGACCCATGATGAGATCCATGATGAGAGCCAAGCCAGAAGAAGAAATGTCGATCCTCTTGAAGTGCTGCCTGGACTGATCACAAGAAATCGAGCAAAACGATTCAAGGAAGTATTTAATGGGTTGATAAAGGTTGTCCATGAAGCCGGAAAGGATTGGAGCAATCATGAAGTTGAAACGGATTGGAACAACCACGGGAAGACCCTTGCTTTTGTACAAGTTATACTGGACACGGGATGAAGAGGGCGTGTACTTTCAAAGCACGGCCGTGTATGGAGTCAAGCAAATCCACAGAAAGATATACGGCCAAAGTACACGGGCGTGTATGTTGCTAGAAGTTATACAGAAAGATACACGGCCAAAGTACACGGGCGTGTATGTTGCCAAAAGTTGCACAGAAAGGTACACGGCCAAAGTACACAGGCGTGTACACGGCCGTGTATCCCCTGCCGGCCAGCTTGTTCTGTTTTCGCGTTTTTACGCCACTTATCTAAACTACGTCATTTTGGACTTGTTTTACACGAATTGTAACCCTAATATAAAAGCTCTTAGGGTTTAGAACAATGAACAACTTACATCTTTGAACATTAAACACTTTTGAGAGGCACCTCTCTTGGTTGTTCAAGAACTAAATCGAACTTATCGGATTGATTTCCGTGGCATTTATCCCGACTTATCAATCGGTCTTTCATCCCGATTGTGGCGTCTTCGTTTTTATACCAAGGTTCTTGTCTCGCTTATAGACAACGGGTCGCGGTTTCCACTTTAGGTGTTTGGGCGTCTTAGGTAACGAATTTCCGAACGTATTGGTATTGGGTTTCGTCACGGGTTGGCGTAGTTCGTATCATTTTGGTAGTAGAGCTTAGGTTTGTCGAAACATCAAGTTCGGTTGAGGAAGGTAATATCAAAAACCCTAACTCCAATCGTTCATATCAATTATCGTATTCAATTTCATAGTATTGATTGTCTTTTGATAGTGTAATATCGCCTAGGAGATTGTTAAAAAAAAAAGAGTAAAAATCACAACAAAAATAAAAGAGAAAAGAAAAGAAAAGAAAAACGTGATCAAAAGCAAAACAGAGACAAAAAAAAATAGAGGAAAATTTACGAACCCTAGAGTTGTTTTGAATTCTACGGAAGGAAATTGGTGTAGTTTGGGTTAGTTCCAAGAGAATTGAGAAGAGGAAATTGACGAGTTGATATCATCATTATTTGTGAGAATACACGAGTGACTGCGTGATATCGTCATTTGAGCGAAACACGTAAGGGAGTGTATCGTGAGGTTTAATTATATATATATTTGTGTTAGTACTAATCTTTTCTGTAGGGACTATGTCGAGACAACATTCTCCTGAAGGTGAGAGGGGAAGGTTTGATGCTAAGTTAGTAATTGAGGCGTTGAGGGGAGAAATGAAGAGAATGTTCCAAGAAGGAATGGAACAAATTCATGAGACGATGGAGCAAAGACTAGAGCAATCCACAAACGTATTCCAAGGGCGTAAGCGGGAGAGTCGTTCTAGGAGAGTACCGAGGGGTGGAGATGAAATGTCGGATGATGATTTTGATGAGCCTTCTATCGGGAGTTATAGAGGATATAGTGGTCGGAATAGAGGAACTAGGGATTGGGAAGATAGAGGAGATAGGAATAGAGAGGATGATCAATTGAGTAGCATAAAGATGAAGATTCCTCCTTTCCAAGGGAAGAATGATCCCGAGGCATACTTAGAGTGGGAAAAAAAGGTGGAGATGGTATTTGATTGTCACAACTATAGTGGGAGAAAAAAGGTCAAACTTGCTGCCATTGAATTTTCGGATTATGCTATAGTGTGGTGGGATCAACTAATGTTGAATAGGAGAAGGAGTAGCGAGCCACCTATTGAGTCTTGGGAAGAGATGAAAAGAGTGATGAAGAAGCGGTTTGTACCTGCGTATTACTATCGTGAATTGCATAACAAGTTGCAAACTCTTAGGTAGGGAAGCCGGAGTGTAGATGAGTATTTCAAGGAGATGGAAGTCACTATGATTAGGGCAAATGTAGAGGAGGATAGAGAGGCTACAATGGCTAGATTTCTTGTGGGGTTGAATAGAGAAATCCAAAATGTTGTTGAATTGCAGCATTATGTAGAATTGGAGGATATGGTCCACATGGCTATAAAAGTTGAGAACTAGCACAAGAGGAGAGGTAGTTGTAATGCACGGTTGCAACAGGGTAATGGTTCATCCACTTGGAAGACTAATCAATGGAAGAAAGAAGAAAAGCCTTTACCCACCAAACCAAAAGGGGAGCTGAGGCAAGCGGGTTCTACTCCTGGTAATCAAGGTAACCCTGAATCTTCTACTTCTAGAAATCGTGACATTAGATGTTTTAAATGTCAAGGTAGAGGCCATATTGCTAGTCAATGTCCAAATAGGCGTGTGATGATTTTGCGTGATGATGGAGAGTATGAGACTAAGGGGGATAGTGAAGAAGAGGATATGCCACCATTAGAGGATGCTAGTGATGATGAGGAGCCTGCAATGGGAAGGCTAGTGGCAGTAGTGAAGAGAGCTTTGAATGTGCAGGTGAAGGAAGAAGAGGAGGTGCAAAGGGAGAATATATTTCATACTAGATGTTATCTAGGAGATCACATTTGTAGTTTGATTATTGATGGAGGAAGTTGCACCAATGTAGTGAGTAATTTTATTATTGAGAGGCTCGGGCTCAAAACTGTTAGATACCCTAGTCCATATAAATTGCAGTGGTTGAATGATAGTGGTGAGACTAAGGTGAGTAAGCAAGCCTTGATTGGGTTTCGCATTGGTAGGTATGAGGATGAGGTGTTATGTGATGTAGTGCTAATGCAAGCATGTCATGTGTTGTTGGGGAGGCCATGGCAATTTGATAGGAAGGTTGTGCATGATAGCTTTTCTAACAAGTATATGCTTGTTCACCAAGGGAAGAGCTTTAATCTTAAACCGTTAACACCTAAACAAGTGTATGAGGACCAGTTGTAGCTACAACAGTCGTTTGCAAAACACAAGGTGAGTGAAAAGGAGAGTGAGAGTGAGAGAGCAAAAGACAATGAGAAGAACAAGGAATATAAAAGTCAAGATCAAAAGGAAAAGGAGAGGAAGGCTGGAAAGAGTGTGAGAGGCCAAGTTGAAGGGGGATCAACTTTGGTGGTGAGTGAAAAGGAGAGGGCAGCCTTGCAAAAGGAGAGTTGTGTGGTAAGAGCGAGTGTAGTAAGGAGAGCATTAGTGATGAGGCAACCTATGTTGTTGCTGGTTTTTAAAGAAACATGTTTGACTACTAACGAACTATCTAACTCTTTGCCTAGTGTGGTTGTGTCTCTTGTGCAGGACTTTGAAAATGTCTTTCCAAAGGAACTCCAAAGGCAGGTTGATGACTTAATGGAGAAGGGATATGTGAGAGAAGGCAAGAGTCCATGTACAGTGCCTGTGATTTTGGTGCCTAAGAAGGATGGGGCATGGAGAATGTGTGTTGACTGCTGCGCCATCAACAACATCACGGTAAAGTATCGTCATCCCATTCATCGCTTAGATGACTTCTTAGATTGGTTATATGAGTATAGTATCATTCCTCATGAGCCATGGATAAACATTTCCATAGATTTTGTGTTAGGATTATCTAGGCCTAGGCATGATAGAGATTCTATTTTTGTGGTTGTGGGTAGGTTTTCTAAAATGGTTCATTTCATTCCATGTCATAAAACTGATGATGCTATACACATTGTTGATTTGTTCTTTAGAGAGTTAATGCGTCCGCATGGTACACCTAGAAGCATTGTTCGTGATCGAGATGAGAAATTTTTGAGTCATTTTTGGAGAGTATTGTGGGAAAAGTGGGGAACTAAACTAATGTTTTCGACTATCCGTCACCCACAAACTGATGGGCAAATTGATGTGGTTAACAGGACTATAATTCAATTGTTAGGGGCAATCATAGAGAAGAACATTAGGACTTGGAAGGATTGTCTACCATTTGTGGAGTTTGCGTATAATAGGGCTTTACATAGCACTACTCATTGTTCACCATTTGAGATTGTGTATGATTTTAACCCATTGGTTCCTAATTATTTATTGCCATTGCAACTTAACAAGTTTGTGAGTTTTGATGCTGATTCTAAGACAGATTTCGTGAGAAGACTAAATATTGAGCGAAGAACGGAGCAGTATGTGAGACAAGCCAACAAGGGTTGTCGACAAGCTATTTTTGAACCTGGAGATTGGATTTCGGTTCACATGCTCAAAGAGCGGATTCCCGTACAGCGTAGATCTAAAATACTTCCTAGAGGCAATGGACCAATTCAAAGTCTTGAGCGCATTAATGATAATGCATACAAGAAAGATCTACCAGGTGAGTATCCAGTAAGAATCATGTTTAATGTTACTGATCTAAGTCCATTTGATGCAGGCAATGATTTGAGGACAAATCCTTTTCAAGAGGAGGGGAATGATGAGATCCATGATGAGAGCCAAGCCAGAAGAAGAAATGTCGATCCTCTTGAAGTGCTGCCTGGACTGATCACAAGAAATCGAGCAAAACGATTCAAGGAAGTACTTAACGGGTTGATAAAGGTTGTCCATGAAGCCGGAAAGGATTGGAGCAATCATGAAGTTGAAACGGATTGGAACAACCATGGGAAGACCCTTGCTTTTGTACAAGTTATACTGGACACGGGATGAAGAGGGCGTGTACTTTCAAAGTACGGCCGTGTATGGAGTCAAGCAAATCCACAGAAAGATACACAGCCAAAGTACACGGGCGTGTATGTTGCTAGAAGTTGTACAGAAAGATACATGGCCAAAGTACACGGGCGTGTATGTTGCCAGAAGTTGCACAGAAAGGTACACGGCCAAAGTACATGGGCGTGTACACGGTAGTGTATCCCCTGCCAGCCAACTTGTTCTGTTTTCGCGTTTTTACGCCACTTATCTAAACTACGTCGTTTTGGACTTGTTTTACACGAATTGTAACCCTAGTATAAAAGCTCCTAGGGTTTAGAACAATGAACAACTTACATCTTTGAACATTAAACACTTTTGAGAGGCACTTCTCTTGGTTGTTCAAGAACTAAATCGAACTTATTGGATTGATTTCTGTGGCGTTCATCCCGACTTATCAATCGGTCTTTCATCCCGATTGTGGCGTCTTCGTTTTTATACCAAGGTTCTTGTCTCGCTTATAGACAATGGGTCGTGGTTTCCACTTTAGGTGTTTGGGCGTCTTAGGCAACGAATTTTCGAACGTATTGGTATTAGGTTTCGTCACGGGTTGGCGTGGTTTGTATCAACCCGACTCGCGCACCGACCTAGATCCAGGTAAGTCGGATTTTCCCGATTTTTTTTTAATTTATTTATTTATTTTTATTCCGATTTGATTTATTATTTTGTTATTTATTTATTAATTTGTTTGTTATTTATTTATTTATTTATGTTTTATTTATATTTCCATAAATAGGAAAATGTTAGAAATTAGGTTTCTTTAGGATTTAATAATGTAGAAAAATAAGAAAAAATAATAATAATAAGTAAAAATAATAAAAATGTAGAAAAACAATATAAATATTAGAAAAATAATATTAAAACTTTTGGTTTTAAAATATGATAGATAATAGTTTAGGATAAATTTTTTAACAAAAATTCACAAAAATTATAAAAATCAATAAAAATCATAAAAATCATAAAAAAAAAACTATAAAAATCATGAAAACTCATAAAAATTATAAAAATTGTAGAAGAATAAGGAAAAATCGAAAATAAATAAAAAATCATAAAAATTAAAAAACAAAAAATTAATAAAAATTCAAAAATTATAAAAATAGAAAAAAAATGAGTTTTATCACTTAGAAAAATCATTTTCTCAAATAAATCCAAAATTGATGTTTTCCCAAAAAAAAATTATTATTTTCAAAAAAATCAAATTATTAAGCTTAGGTTTAGATTTTTTAGAAAAATCAAAAAAATGTTAAAAACAAAAATCAAAAGAGATTTTCAAATTAAAATTCACAAACCCACTAAATATTTTCAGAAAAAAGTGAACTACGGCTTGTTTGATCCTGACTAGCAAGTACGTAGACACCCATTTGGGTCAACCTATAAAAATGAAATAAAAAATCATTTTCTTAGAATAATAAAAAACATAATAAAAAGTAACAGAAACAAAATAAAAGACATTTTTAGATATGAACAATTTTAGGAGACTAGGTGGTAACCTTAAGGTTTTAATAGGTTAGCCTCCGAACATAGAAACTCTAGTTTTCCCTTTTCCTCTTTTCACAAAAACGAGAAGAGGAAATCACGATGACTAGTGGTCCGAATTAAGACTAATCCACTCCTTTAGTCTTAATTCAATATTTCCCAACAACAGTTGGGTGGCGACTCCAAAAATCAAATGAAATTCCTAATTCAAGTTGAGAATCTACATTAGATGAGCATAGGGTCTAGTCTAGATCGGATTAGGAATGGGCATTCAAAAAAATAGACTCGACAGGATGGCGACTTCACTGGGGAACAATTCCAGTAGGTGATCCACGTAAAAAGAGATATAAAATGAGCGTGAATAAATACCGGCAAGTGTACCGGATCGGATCAAGTAATATAGTGAGAGAAGAGTGTCGAACCACGAAGATTGATTAAGTAATAGACCTTTATCAATTTCTACTATTATTTAGGCAATGATATTTGATGAGAATTGAATGAATTATACTAAATGCTTAAAAAGAGAATTGTGTTTCAAAAATGATGAATTGATGATGGGAAATAGAATCCACCCTAATTCTACTAATCATATTGCCTTCATGTTATAATAACTCATAGCTATATGGATTTTCACAAGAAATTAACAAAACCTTAATCCTTTATTAAGTGTTAAAGTAATGTTACCTCAATTTAATTTAATAGCTCCCGCTAATTCAAATCAAATGAGGATTCTAATTCACAATCATAAATTTCCCAATTATATGATTGCCTAATATCTTTAAAATAATTTCTCCTAATCCCTTAGTGAAAAATTTAATAAAAATATTGCATGAAACACTTAGGTCAATTTCTAATAAAATTCAATAACACTGCTTCCACATGAATTATTAAATCTTACTTAGGAATTCCTGATAAAACCTAAATTTCTCTTTCGAGTCATTTACATTTCTATGCATTGATTTCAATTACAAAATACAATTCATAGCAGGACTTCTTATATGAAAATTCCGCATATCTACATTTCCTATAACATGAATACAATGATCATTTTAGTTTGAATTATGGCTTCATCATATTTCCCACAAGGATGATTTAGAACATTATAGTATGAATTGCATAAAAACAATTGAAATAAATAGGTGCAATGGAATTCATATTGAACAACAAGAATAAACTAATAAATGGCATAAAAGAAAATAAAGTAATTGAAACAATAGCTATAATCTTCAAGAACTTCAGCAAAATAACTTTCTTTCTTCAAACTAAAATTTGGAATAACATGAAATGTAAAGGAATTAAAGAAAACATAAAATCCTAAAGTTCGTAAGGGAATTCTAATGATTTCAAAGAAAGACAAAGGATGCTAAACAAAGAATCAAAACAAAAGGATTCTCAAACAAAAGGGGATTCTAAACAAAAGGGGATGCTCCCAAGGTTCACACAAGGGGCCTATTTATAGATCCAAAGAGGAGGGGGATAAGGTTGATCTGATGAGGATTTGAGTCAGCAAATTAAATAAGATACGATTTTGGAGAGATTTTCGCAATGGATATCCGGGGAGTAATGAAGGTCGGTTCAAGGCTGGCTCAAGGCCGGCGGCTTTAATGCTTTTTAAGGCCGGTTTAATATAGGCCGGCTCAAGGCCGGCTCAAAGCCGACGGCCTTGAATGTAGGCCGGCCCAAGGCCGGCGGCCTTTATTGCAATCCTCTGCTCGCTTCTTCAATTTTGTGAGAAACTCCTCCAATTAAATTGTAATTTACTTTTGGGTCCTCAAAACCTGTATTTTCACAATAAACACCATTAAGTATCATTTCTTTATATTTTCTTATAATATTGAAATAAATTTAATATAAGTCCAAAAGAAAATATAAGTATAATGTGATCTTATCAACATCCCCACACTTGAACTTTTGCTTGTCCTCAAGCAAAATAATTGATTTAAACAAGAGAAATCCATCATTGGACTTCTGGTGCCCATTGTTCTGACCATACTGAAATTTGTAACTAGTATATCTAGTTGAAATTTAGTAGTTAATCTAAATACAACAGATTTTTAATCCCAGTGTTTAACAATAGAAAACAATACTTAGTCCATAAGGAAAAACATTCATTTAAACTTCATTGGTTATTAGCAAGTATCATCTCCCTCAATTTTACTTCTCTAAACAAGATCACAAGGAGTGAAAGCATATGGTATCCATTTTTTTCCTAGAATTTCTCCCCTTTTTTTTTGCCTTAATTGACAGCGGAGTGAGACTTCACTCTTCTGAGGGACCAAAGCTCACCCATGTCAACCTGGTTTTCATTAAGGTACTAAATTTTTGCCTTTCCGCCCTTCTCGTTATTGTGAGTTCATTGAGTCGGCACATCCTAGGCTTATCGCCTAAGTGACCAGGTTTTAAAGGGACCCCTACGAACTCTTCCTCACACTAACATTTAAGATTGGATACTCTTAACTCACTTTCCTGAGTTATTGGAGTAAAGGCTCTTTTTTTTTTTTTTTTAAGGGATCACTAAGTAAAATATTTCATTTACCTCTTTCACTAGGTGTTAAGGTATTCTCAAAGAAATTTCAAGAGAGATTTATCCCAACTAATTTTTCCTAGAAGTAAACTTGCTTGTTTTTTTCAACTTAAGGACTCAATCTCAAGTTCAAAGGCTAAACATAGGGTAAACCCCGTTCTCTAGAGATTTTACTATTAAATTTTAACTATGTAAACTAGTCACAATAGTTGGCGAGTAGGGCACCAATTTAAGTCAATTTCAAGATTTCAATTTAAGGACATAAATAAAGCATGGGATTTGTAAGCTCATGATGTGTGCAATCATTATACTTCTACATTTATAATCCCTTCCCCACACTTAAATTGGACAATGTCCTCATTGTTCCTAATATATCACAAAATTAAGGAAAAGAATGTCAATGCAGAAATTGAAATATTGGTACTTCCCTGGTGTAAAATTGTTCATCAGGAAGAAAATTCCTCCCAAAATGTCTGTCATCCTTGGAGTGTCTTGAATGCACCGGCGGCTCTTATCCAGCCTTGAATTAGTTTCTTCTTTTTTTTTTTTTTTGTAACGAAATTAAAACACTAGTGTATATACTTATTGAGCATGGGCTGCCTCCCATGAAGCGCTTAGTTTATAGTCGCTAGCCCGACTTTTCCAGTTCAAGTTCTTGAATCTCCTAAATCCACAGTTGTGGCATTTCTCTCAACATGTTCCCCTTCATAGTAATGTTTGAGAAGATAACCGTTTACCTTGAAAGTACGGTTGTCTTCTGCCTTCAACTCAACTGCACCATAAGGAAACACATTAACAATTTCAAATGGTCCAGACCATCGTGATTTCAACTTACCTGGGAATAGTTACAATCGAGAGTTGTACAATAAGACTCTTTGACCAGGCAAGAACTCTCGCTGTAAGATGTTCTTATCATGCCATCGCTTTGCTCTCTCCTTGTAAATTCTCGCATTTTCATATGCTTCCTCTCTCATCTCGGCCATTTGATTCAATTGGAGCAACCTCTTTTCACCTGCAGCTTGCAACTCAAAGTTAAGGTATTTTATGGCCCAGTATGCCTTGTGCTCAAGCTCTACGGGTAGGTGACATGATTTACCAAAAACAATCTTGTAGGGGACATTCCAATAGGTGTTTTAAAAGCTGTTCTATAAGCCCACAATGCATCATCAAGTTTTAAAGACCAATCCTTTTGGGATGCATTGACAGTTTTCTCTAAGATTCGCTTAATTTCCCTATTGGATACCTCAACCTGTCCACACGTTTGTGGATGATAAGGGGTGGCAATTTTGTGAGTAACTCCATATTTTAATAATAATTTCTCAAATTGCCTGTTACAAAAATGTGTTCCCCTATCACTTATTATAGCTCTAGGTACCCCAAATCTTGAAAATATATTCTTTTTCAAAAATTTAATGACAACCCTGCTGTCATTAGTTTGTAGAGCAACTGCCTCTACCCATTTCGAAACATAATCAACAGCTAAAAGAATATATTTGTTTGAAAAAGATGAGGGAAAAGGACCCATAAAGTCGATTCCCCAAACGTCAAAAAGTTCAATTACAAGTATATTATTTTGTGGTAATTCATGTCTTCTTGAAATATTGCCAGTCCTTTGGCATTGAGCACAAGTCATAATGAAGTTCTTGCAATCATGAAACAAACTGGGCCAATAAAATCCGCAAGATAAAATTTTTGCTGCCGTTTTTTTCCATACCAAAGTGACCTCCTACCTCTCTAGAATGACAATGCTGTATAATGCTAAGCTGTTCACTTTCAAGTACACATCGTCTAATTATTTGGTCAGCACAATTTTTAAAGAGATATGGTTCATCCCAAAAATAAAACTTCACATCATGTAAAAATTTCTTTTTCTGTTAGGAGGATAAACCATATGGAGTGATTTTGCTAACCAAATAATTAACGATATCAGCATACTAAGGTAATCCTTGAACTTCTACTACATGCAATTGTTCATCAGGGAACTTTTCATTAATAGGTGAATAAAAAAAATTAGATTCCAGACGGGATAAATGATCAGCCACCACATTTTCAGTTCCCTTCTTATCTTTAATTTCCAGGTTAAATTCTTGCAGTAGTAGAATCCATCGAATTAACCTAGGTTTAGCATCAACTTTAGCAAATAAATACTTAAGGGCAGCATGGTCAGTATATACTATGATTTTAGAACCTATTAGGTAAGGCCGGAATTTATCGCATGCAAATATAACTGCCAAAAGTTCTATTTCAATTGTGGCATAATTCCTTTGGGTCTCATTTAAGGTTCTACTCGCATAGTATATTACATGAAATGACTTATCTTTTCTTTGCCCAAGTACCACTCCAACAGCATAGTCGCTGGCATCGCACATCAACTCGAAGGGAAGCTCCCAATCAGGTGCAACAATCACTGGTGCAGTAGTGAGCTTCTCCTTCAATAGATTAAATGCCTGCAAACAATTATCATAAAAAATAAAGGCAGAACTTTTTCTAGTAAATTACAAAGAGGTCTTGAGATTTTAGAGAAGTCCCTGATAAATCTCCTATTGAAGCCAGCATGTCCCAAGAAGCTTCTGATTCCTTTCACTGTAGTAGGTGGTGGTAGCTTCTCTATCACCTCTACTTTTGCCCTGTCAACCTCAATTCCCTGCTTAGATACTTTGTGCCCTAAGACTATTCCCTCTCTTACCATGAAATGGCATTTTTCCCAATTAAGAAGCAGATTAGTTTCCTTGCATCTCTTAAGCACACATCCTAAATTTGTTAGACATGTTTCGAATGACTTCCCAAAAACAGAAAAATCATCCATGAATATTTCAATGAAATTTTCTATCATGTCAGAAAATATGGACATCATGCATCTTTGAAATGTAGCGGGTGCATTACAAAGACCAAAGGGCATTCTCCTAAAAGAAAATGTGCCATAGGGACAAGTAAAGGTGGTTTTCTCCTGGTCCTCGGGTGCAATATGGATTTGATTGTAACCAGAATAACCATCTAAAAAGCAGTAATAATCATGCCCTGCAAGTTTTTCTAACATCTGATCTATAAAAGGGAGGGGGAAATGATCTTTGCGGGTAGCATCATTCAGTTTTCTATAGTCTATACAGACTCTCCAACCAGTTACAGTGCGAGTGGGAATTAATTCATTAGCCTCATTTTGTACTACAGTCATACCACCTTTTTTTGGTACAACTTGGACAGGACTAACCCATTTACTATCAGAAATTGGAAAAATAATGCCTGCATCTAACAATTTAAGTACTTCTTTTTTTACAACTTCCTTAAGAGTTGGGTTAAGTCTTCTTTGTGGTTGTACTGTAGGTTTACACTCAGCTTCAAGAAATATCCTATGAGTACAAATTGAAGGGCTAATTCCCTTAATATCAACAATGGTCCACCCGATAGCTTCCTTATGTTATCTTAGAACATCCGAAAGTTGTTGCTCTTGATCACCTGTCAAAGAAGAAGAAATGATTAAAAAACTTAATCCACGCAAAAAGAGATATAAAATGAGCGTGAATAAATACCGGCAAGTGTACCGGATCAGATCAAGTAATATAGTGAGAGAAGAGTGTCGAACCACGAAGATTGATTAAGTAATAGACCTTTATCAATTTCTACTATTATTTAGGCAATGATATTTGATGAGAATTGAATGAATTATACTAAATGCTTAAAAAGAGAATTGTGTTTGAAAAATGATGAATTAATGATGGGAAATAGAATCCACCCTAATTCTACTAATCATATTGCCTTCATGTTATAATAACTCATAGCTATATGGATTTTCACAAGAAATTAACAAAACCTTAATCCTTTATTAAGTGTTAAAGTAATGTTACCTCAATTTAATTTAATAGCTCCCGCTAATTCAAATCAAATGAGGATTCTAATTCACAATCATAAATTTCCCAATTATATGATTGCCTAATATCTTTAAAATAATTTCTCCTAATCCCTTAGTGAAAAATTTAATAAAAATATTGCATGAAACACTTAGGTCAATTTCTAATAAAATTCAATAACGCTGCTTCCACATGAATTATTAAATCTTACTTAGGAATTCCTGATAAAACCTAAATTTCTCTTTCGAGTCATTTACATTTCTATGCATTGATTTCAATTACAAAATACGATTCATAGTAGGACTTCTTATATGAAAATTCCACATATCTACATTTCCTATAACATGAATACAATGATCATTTTAGTTTCAATTATGGCTTCATCATATTTCCCACAAGGATGATTTAGAACATTATAGTATGAATTGCATAAAAACAATTGAAATAAATAAGTGCAATGGAATTCATATTGAGTAACAAGAATAAACTAATAAATGGCATAAAAGAAAATAAAGTAATTAAAACAATAGCTATAATCTTTAAGAACTTCAGCAAAATAACTTTCTTTCTTCAAACTAAAATTTGGAATAACATGAAATGTAAAGGAATTAAAGAAAACATAAAATCCTAAAGTTCGTAAGGGAATTCTAATGATTTCAAAGAAAGACAAAGGATGCTAAACAAAGAATCAAAACAAAAGGATTCTCAAACAAAAGGGGATTCTAAACAAAAGGGGATGCTCCCAAGGTTCACACAAGGGGCCCATTTATAGATCCAAAGAGGAGGGGGATAAGGTTGATCTGATGAGGATTTGAGTCAGCAAATTAAATAAGATACGATTTTGGAGAGATTTTCGCAATGGATATCCGGGGAGTAATGAAGGCCGTTTCAAGGCCGGCTCAAGGCCGGCGGCCTTGAATGTAGGCCGGCTTTACGGCCGGCGGCTTTAATGCTTTTTAAGGCCGGTTTAATATAGGCCGGCTCAAGGCCGGCTCAAAGCCGGCGGCCTTGAATGTAGGTCGGCCCAAGGCCGGCAGCCTTTATTGCAATCCTCCGCTCGCTTCTTCAATTTTGTGAAAAACTCCTCCAATTAAATTGTAATTTACTTTTGGGTCCTCAAAACCTATATTTTCACAATAAACACCATTAAGTATCATTTTGTTTATATTTTCTTATAATATTGAAATAAATTTAATATAAGTCCAAAAGAAAATATAAGTATAATGTGATCTTATCAGTAGGCTAGCCACCTGAATCTCCTCAAGTTGTTCCTTTTTAAGTTTCAATTATTATTCTGTTACTAACTTTTCAGGCATTAGTTAGATTTTAGTTTTCTTTACTGCGGGGTTTGCATGCATAAGTTTGTGTGAATAGAAGCGGTCGAACCCGGACCGTCCTAGAAACCTAAGTCGGGGAGCCATTGTGTAGGTTTCGGGCGAAGTGAGTTGATCACCGTTCGGGACCGATTAGGCTACCCCACCTAATGCTTCGATATTGATGTGCCTAAACACACTTGAAAGCATAATCAAAAGACTTAAGAAAAACAATCTCAAGTCAAGGCAAAACTGGATCCACAAAAGGGCAATTCCACGTGAACACCTTGTAGATTTTAATGGAAATTGTTGTTCAAATGATTCAATTGTAATCTCTAATGATAATATTAACCAAATAACCACAAGAGAAGATGAATTTCACGTAAAATCAGATCAAAAGGAAGCAATAAACCAATGAAATCCACTTTCCCTTTCAATCACTAGTTCACACCAATAATAACAATGAGGTATGTAATCCAAGTGTTCAATAAACAATCAATCTTGCAAGATTTTTGTTCACGAAAATAGAACCACAAATAGATCCAAGAAAGATCCAAATCTACCCTAGATATGACTCACTAGAGAAGAAATAAACAACAACAAAGATGAATCGATATTACTCACGATTTCTCCTTCTTGCACTCGCCCCAATTTCAACTTCTTGGGATTGAAATTGATAAGAGAATTTGGAATTAGGAAAACCCTAAGCCCTCTCACGAAATGTGAAGTGTTTGTTTTGCAAAATTAGCCTCCTCAAACCCTCTCTTAAGCAAGTATTTATACTTGCTACTCTTAAGGGTTTTAAAAAGTGCTCAAAATTACAAGTTTGCCACTTTTAAGGTGGCTAGCCCTAAATGAAAATTACAAGGAAATAAAATCGTCCCAAAACCAAATACAACCAAAAATAGCTCATAAAAGAAGAAATATATAAAAGAAATGGTCTTCAAGATGCCGGTCTTCTATAGGATCCATCGGTCCAACTCATCGCCGGTTTAGGTCGGTCCATGGATAACCCATAAGCTGAGTCTGAGAGAGTTTGTCCATTGCCCTATAGAATATGATAAGTGTGCCTATTGGAAAACACAATACAAGAATAATAGAAAAGTGGTTAATATATAAATAATTCCGGGGTCGATCTACTCAAAATGGGCCCTCAACGCCAAGATTTGAAATCCTTCAGTTCTTGCCCTAATGATAGGTCTTGTCGGATTTTTATTCCTATCATCTCCTCAGGCCTCAAAAAGATTTGTCCTCAAATCTAGTAGATCAAATGCAGTAGAGACTTTGTTTCCTCCTAGCAAGTCACTTGAAGAAATATCTCTACAGAATCCCAATATCTGAAATACTACAGGTGGTGATTGTCTTCTCTCCTCCATTTCCAGGATGTATTTCTTTTGCAACACAAATAATGACCCATTATCCACTAAAGTTGCCCCTCTATCAACCTGTTCCACTGAAACTGTTTCCTCTTTTTCTAACTCATCTGTATGTTGCTGATCCTCATGGTCTTCTAATGGTTGGTCCAACTGCTCATTACCCTCTAAAACCTCTGAAGGTGAACATAACTGTCTCTGAATAGTCTGGCTCTCTGGTGGTCTGCTCATCTGACTATGATCATCAGGGGTCCTCTGAAGGTTGGCACAATGGTGTCTGAAAAATTTTATGCTCTAAGGGTTGGCTCGTGTCACTAGAGCCCTCAAGAACCTTTGAAGGTTAGCATACCTGAGTCTGCCCAGTTTGGTTCTCTGAAGGTTTGATCATGTGGCTATGATCCTCACGAACTTGTGATGGTTGTTTTATTTGTCTTTGCATCTCCTGGACCTCTGATGGTGACATAGGGTTCAATACTATACGTTTACCATCCTTTTTAAACATATAAGTATTTCTATGCCCATCATTTAATACCATCCTATCATGCAACCATGGTCTACCAAGTAATATATGGGATGCACAAAGAGGAAGAATATCACATTCAAGCTCATCATAGTACTTGTCCCCAATACTGAAGGGTACCCTAGCCCTTTGGGTCACACAAAGACCATCCTGATCATTCAACCAATGTAATGTATAGGGTTTGGGATGTGGGATAGTTTCAAGTTTCAACTTCGATACTAATGATGTAGCTATAACATTATTACAACTACCACCATCAATAATAATTGCACACAAGTTTCCTTGTACCCTACAAGAAGTATGGAACAAGTTTTTTCTTTGTCCCTCATCAATGGTTTGAAAGGAAGTCAAGTCCCGATGTAATATGTTAGTAGACAAATATAACTCACTTGACATTTTTGCTTACTAATTTGAACAACCTCAATACACTTCACCACACCACGACAACACACCCTTACACACCCATAGTGCTCACGCTCAACCAATACAAGAAATGTTTATTGGTACTTCAAATAAAGTTAAGTGAGATAATTGAAGCACAAATAAATACTTCCAAGTAGTTAAGAAATTAAATTCAACTAACAAGTGTTGAAGTAATAAGTTCAATTACTTTCACACTTTAATGTTTGTTTTTGAATTTAAATTCTACTACTTCAATTTTCCTTTCTTGCCACGGTTTCAAACCTACAATTGATCTTGATGTGCAGCACCTTAATCCACACAACTCCACAACATGGCAACAAATTCAAATAAACATCCTTAATGCACTTTCCACAAACGGTAATAATCAAATTTCAAATTCAAATGGAACACAATCAATACCACTTAATAACTTCCTCAACTTAATGGATGTGTTTGAATTTCAAATAAATTCCCTATTATCCCACACAATGCAATTCTGAAAATTGTACACTTCCACTTCCAATTTGCACAACACAACACAACACCACACAAACACCTTCATACACACGGTGCACTTCTCCACTCTACACAATTTATCAACCGCAACTTACAACAACATACACATCACATGCAACACAAAACATTTTCAATTCATTACTCTTTTTCAAGAAATTTCAAGGATAATCACGTTGCAAAATTTTTCACTTCAAATACAAATCCAACCCGCAACTTACATAAGAAGGCAGCAAATTAAATTTGAAAATTAAACCACTTCACTAATTGTAACCCCTCCACATTTGGTAAGATGCAATTTTTCAAATTAAAACAAACACACTTAACTCCTTCACTCTTAATGCTTGTTTTGAAATCAAATAACTTCCCTTCTTACACACTAATCAAATCTGGAAATTGCAAATGTTCTCCCCAATTCCGAATTCAAACAATGTAAGAACCACAATTCTCTTCCTACACAATTGCACCTCCGAAATTGCACTAAAAAAATGCACTATCTTTCTTCTTCCTTCATGGTGAAGTCCACAACATAGAAGATTCAACAAGTACTTCAAAATCACTCCAACATGCAGCAAATTCAACTCCTACTCAAGACAATTCACTCCACTTCAAAACAACTACAACAACAATTTCAATTTACCCACAATTTTGGAATTGATGATGTAAGAACATGAACCCTAAATTTCCAAAATTCAAAATCACATAATCCTTTCTCACAACCACAAGCTCTGATACCAAAAGATGATGTGCCTAAACACACTTGAAAGCACAATCAAAAGACTTAAGAAAAACAATCTCAAGTCAAGGCAAAACCGGATCCACAAAAGGGCAATTTCACGTGAACACCTTATAGATTTTAATGGAAATTGTTGTTCAAATGATTCAATTGTAATCTCTAATGATAATATTAACCAAATAACCACAAGAGAAGATGAATTTCACGTAAAATCAGATCAAAAGGAAGCAATAAACCAATGAAATCCACTTTCCCTTTCAATCACTAGTTCACACCAATAATAACAATGAGGTATGTAATCCAAGTGTTCAATGAAACAATCAATCTTACAAGATTTTTGTTCACAAAATAGAACCACAAATAGATCCAAGAAAGATCCAAATCTACCCTAGATATGACTCACTAGTGAAGAAATGAACAACAACAAAGATGAATCGATATTACTCACGATTTCTCCTTCTTGCACTCGCCCCAATTTCAACTTCTTGGGATTGAAATTGATAAGAGAATTTGGAATTAGGAAAACCCTAAGCCCTCTCACGAAATGTGAAGTGTTTGTTATGCAAAATTAGCCTCCTCAAACCCTCTCTTAAGCAAGTATTTATACTTGCTACTCTTAAGGTTAAAAAGTGCTCAAAATTACAAGTTTGCCACTTTTAAGGTGGCTAGCCCTAAATGAAAATTACAAGGAAATAAAAGCGTCCCAAAACCAAATACAACCAAAAATAGTTCATAAAAGAAGAAATATATAAAAGAAATGGTCTTCAAGATGCCGGTCTTCTATAGGATCCATCGGTCCAACTCATCACCGGTTCAGGTCGGTCCATGGATAACCCATAAGCTGAGTCTGAGAGAGTTTGTCCATTGCCGTATAGAATATGATAAGTGTGCCTGTTGGAAAACACAATACATGAATAATAGAAAAGAGGTTAATATATAAATAATTCCGAGGTCGATCTGCTCAAAATGGGCCCTCAACGCCAAGATTTGAAATCCTTCAGTTCTTGCCCTAATGATAGGTCATGTCGGATTTTTATTCCTATCAGATATGGCCTGAGATCCATTTCTCCGAGAATGCGGGAGGCCATAGAGCTTAGGGACCAATTATAACCAACCTACTTGCATACATAACATCATAGGGTTGACAATTGATGACGATGTAATGGTTTGTTGTTTTGTTTTGGAGTTCAAATCTATTTCCCTGTAATGTTTCATAGTTTTGTTTGTAATTAGGCAATTTCTTATTGTAATAGATAGCTAGCACCGCAGTCGACCGCCTCCTCTGCAAACAAATTTGGGTGTACAAACCTTTGGACCCAAAGTTGGTATTGGGCCATTGGTTTACCTTATACAACCCGGAGGAGCAGGCCTTCATCCAGCAAAAGATAGGCCCCATCCTCTCACTAACAAAGATAGAGGCAAATTTACCTTTGGTACGGGCCATGCTCCAGTTATGGGAAGTCAAGCCCGCAGCTTTCTTTATCGGGCCGCATGAAATCACCCCTACTTTAGAAGAGTACACCCAGCTACTACAGGCTCCAGCACTGACTGACCAAATCTATGCACCAAACCTTGAGGCTGGGCCAGCCGGTACCTTTAACCGACTACTAGGCATCCGTAAAACAGCAGTTAACAAAGCTCTAGCAGACTGTAATGGGTATTGCATACGGATGGATGATTTAGAAGCTTGGATCATCGTCCGAGAAGATAATGGGGATAGAAAGGACATATTGTGTAGGGACCCTAAGACTTACAAACAGAAAAGGGTGAATGCTTTCATCTTGATAGCTTTCGCCACTATACTGTTCCCCACCGGGACGTTCTATATTCACTACCGGGTTGCAAAGCTGGTAACCTAATTCCTGGAGGGAAGATCTTACATCCCGGCTCTATTGGCTGAACAGATCCGGAACTTGAATTTCCTCAAGAAGAAAGGCCATGGGATCCTCCGCTCAAGCCTCAACCTTCTACTGATATGGTTCGTAAGCCACCTTAAGTGCTTCGGGCTGAACATGGTCCGAAAAGCCTTAGCCCAGCAGGTGGATCTTGTGGATTCATGTATAGAAAAGGTAAAGTTACCCGACGACCTTACTGGCCACAGTTGGGTAGAAGTGCTTAGAAGCGTCAGTGCCGAAGATATTCTGTGGATAGCCAGGTGGAGTTACTGTGACAAAATTATTTTGACTTGTAGTAATTTCCAAGCCGTACCTCTAATCGGAATCAGTGGATGTATTAGGTATCACCCTAACTCAGTGGTCCGGCAATTTGGTACTATCCAAGACATAGTTTATCGGCCCTCGCTGGAAGCAGTCACCTTTGAGTATCAAGATTCGAACCTGTTGGTAGCCGAGAAGTTTGCTAAGCTGGCAGAGGTCAAAGCACTTTGGGAAGCCAGAATTGAAAGCCTGAATGTGGACTTCGGGGAGCTAGATGGCGAAGTGGGAAAGCACCGAGCCACCAGAGAGTTTGTAATCCGCCAGCTCTACCAGACAGGGGAGAGAGCATACCGGGTTCCAGACGTCACCCAACCAAGGCCAGACGAGATCAATCCAGAGCTGGAAGTTTACCTAGAGCAGGTTAAGGCCCGAATGGAGGTATACTTTGAAGCTGCAGATTATAAGAAAGACATCTGGAAAGGACGATTCAAGGAATCCGACCAAAGGAACAAAGCCTTGGAAGCCCAGTTGGAAAAGGCCAAAGCTAGAATAAAAAAACTAGAAGCCATTAGCAACGGGAAGTCTGAGCCTCCACAACAGAAGACCAAAAGAACTTGG
This sequence comes from Laguncularia racemosa, assembly GCA_037954665.1. NCBI lineage: Eukaryota > Viridiplantae > Streptophyta > Magnoliopsida > Myrtales > Combretaceae > Laguncularia > Laguncularia racemosa. Next base: position 95,549 of record JBBMOL010000399.1, read on the forward strand.
AGATAGATCATTATTTGTAACATTTTATTTTGATCATTGAACTCCAAAATTTTCAATATTAATAAAAGTAAAGTTTCAATATTATATTTTCGATTAATTGTCAACCCTTTTATCATTCGTGTGACACATGCATATCATTTTGCATACATTACACTAAAACAAAAAAACAAAATGCGCGACAGGTATCAAGATAGCTCCTAAGCAACCGAACCCTTCCAGAAGCCCAATTCGCACACGTTCAAGAACAAAAATGGCCAATAGTAGCGACAACTGCAACAACCCAAATGCTGAAGCTTCCTCAGACTCCAGGATCGTATCTCTAGAACAAACGATCTAACAATTGGCTACCCAGGTCCACCTCCTAACTGAAAAGCATCGGCCTCCTTCGCACCACTCAGCCAACCTAGGAAGAACATTCAGGGGCCAGGAAAGGGAAAGCAGTGGAGGGACAGCCTCCGGAGTATCAAGAAATCAATTCCCACCTCAACCCGGCTTTTGAATATGAGCCGAAGATCAACCAAGGGCCAACCTCTGACGACCTGAAGAGAGAGATGGAAGAGAGACAGAAGGAAATGGAGAAGAGACTCTTCCAGCAGCTCCATGATAAGATGAAAACAATTGAGGGTCCTAATGGTTTTGAACAGGCCGGAATCACCAATCTGCCAGCATACAGGGTAGAGGTATACCCTGAGAAGTTTAAGACCCAAGAGTTTGAAAAGTATGATGGGACCGGGTGCCCCAAAATGCATACTAGGCTATATGCCCGGAAAATGAGCAAGTATGCTCAATACGACCAGCTCATGCTCCAAACATTCTAAGACAGCCTCACAGGCCCTGCATTAGTCTGGTATGCCCACCTGGACTTCAACATTGTCAACACCTGGGAGAAGCTAGCCCGGGCATTCTATGACCAGTACAAGTTCAATATTGAAGTCGCCCCATCTGTAATCGACCTGGGGAGTCTCCGGAAAAGACATATGGGCCGTTCAAAGAGTATGCTCAGCGTTGGAAAGCCCAGGCCGCCAGGGTAGCAATCCCAATATCTGAGAAGGAATTGACATCCATATTTGTCAATACCCTGGACAAGACCTACTTTTCACACCTGGTAGGCTAGACCTCATCCAGTTTTGTAGAGGTAGTAGCTGCGGGATGTAGGATCGAGAATGCCATCACCACCGGCAGACTCCAAACAATGGAGCCTCCCAAGGTCACACCTACACAAAGGCCCATAGGAGGAAACAGAGCTAAAGAGTCCACCGTCAGCACGGTCCATTCCGGTAAGGCAGAAAAACCTAGGACTCATGTGACATTCCAGACCACGAGTACCCTAGCCTAACAACCCACGACAGGTCATAACCAGGCCGTCAGGGTCCCCAGGCAGTTCACTCCAATCCCCATACCACTCAGTCAGGTCTTCGCTCGGTTGAAGACAGACAACTTGATTAGTTTCGAGATCCCCAATGACCGGTACAGGCCCAAGAATTTCGACTCAAGCCTCAAGTGTGACTACCATATGGGTCAGGAGGGGCATTCTACAGATAGGTGCTGGAGGCTCTGGCACAAAATCCAAGACTTAATTGATGCAGGAATGATACAGCTAGATTTCGTGAATGCCCTAGCACCCAATGTCAACACCAATCCACTGCCTAATCACAAGCCTACCATTAATATGATCACATCTGAGGAGTCGACTCCCAAAGAAACCCTTAAGCAGAATACGACGGAGCGACAAAAGAAGCAATCCCATTAAGCTCTAGAAGAAGCACCAAAGGCACACATTAAAAGCAGGTGGTTAGCCGGAGACCCAACGTTTGGCACTTTGGGAGAATCATACAGGAGATTTCAGTATTTGGTAAACTATTCTTATACCCCGACTGAGTATGGGCCGCCTAGTGGATAGGGGCCGGAATTTGAGAAGGAAGACAACCCATCAAAGGAAGAGGGGAAGACTATAAACATGATCAATTCTCATCAGAAGCCTAGGGTAATACAGTGCTATGAGGGACAACTAGCTGAGGTACAAATCCCAAAGAAAAGATATGTATTCAATGTCCCGATACCAGCGGAAAATTACAAGGTTACACTGTTCAACTATCGGGCCCTCGAACAAGAGCGACCTCCCATGGTGGGAGGAATCACCCACTCTGGGAGAATATACGATCCAAAGGATAAAGGCCCAACTAAAGAGCCCAACGTGGAAAAAGGAGAGGAAGAGGAAGAGGGATTCGTCGCGTTTACAAAGATGGTCAGGGCTAGTGAATACAAGATAATGGAACAATTAAATAAAGTTCCGGCACAGATTTCACTCATGGGCCTTCTTACAGCATCCGAGCCCCACAGGGAAGCACTCTTCAAAGTGCTCAAACAAATTCAGGTCTCAGAGGGCATTGCTACAGATAAAATAGGTCACGTGGCCGACTTTATTTTTACAACAGACCAAATATCTTTCTCTCCGGAAGAGCTAGGAGAAGAGGGAGACCAACATACCAAACCGCTATTCATAGTGGTCAGGTGAAATGACACCATTGTCTCCCGGGTACTCATCGACAACGGATCATCCCTCAACGTTTGCCCATTGGCGAATCTTGACTTATTGGGGGTCGATCCAAGCAATATAACACCTAGCCCAACGGTGGTCAAAGCTTTTGATGGGTCAAAAAGAGATATAGTAAGGGAGATAAACCTACCGGTGGAGATTGGTCCACAAGTATTCCACATCGCTTTCCAGGTCCTCAACATCCCAAGGTCTTTCAACCTGCTTTTGGGACGACCCTCGATACACGCTATCAGAGCCATCCCTTCTAGCCTCCACTAAAGGGTCAAATTCATTGCAAGTGGGCAGATAGTCACGGTACTGGGCGAACAGGATTACACCATATACAAAGAGACTGCCATACCTTAAATTGGGGAAGAAGGTTCAGAAGACCTGGGGTTGCAGATTTTCAATGAAGTGAACGTAGTGACCAGCAAAGAGGGCCATCAGTTTAAAGAGGGGCAGCACGGGACGTTTGGATTGGGGTACATTCCTACAGCCGCAGAAGAAGCGCAAACAAGAGGTGTCAAAGGCAGAATGAAGGGGAAGCCGATCGACACCCAGGTGTGCATCCCACCTCTCCAACAATCTTTCCGAAAGGCAAACATCATTCAAGAGCTTTGGATAAACGAAGGGGGCGACAGCAAAGGGAAATCAACCCCCGCATGTCTAACCAGCATCCGGCTCTGAACAATTGGTTTTGTTATCCTATTAATAGCGCTAGGTTAGCTCGAAAGTAGAGAAAAATTATTAAACAATTTTTATTGAGACTCTTTATCAAATTCAACTACAATTTGTTTTTTTCTTATATATATGCTTTCATTTTTATGTTACTCAAATCTCCTACCATCGAACATCAAGGATATTTCGCGCAGGTAGAAAGTAAAAACGCTGATATCGTTTCCAACGCTGCTGGGTCAGTTGTTGAAGACGATATCTTAAACCCTAAAATAATACAAGAAAATTGGCAAAAACATGAACAAAGCGGAATTTCAATCGATGAGCCTGTGGAGACAGTAAATCTAGGAAGCATGGAAAACCCTAAGAACCTCAAAATCGAGACTAGTTTGAGTGCCGAGCAAAAATGTGAGATAACCGAGCTATTAACGGAATATGCAGATGTGTTTGCCTGGTCATATGGTGACAAGCCAGGGCTAGACCAATCAATAGTGGTTCATAGGCTTCCTACAAGGGAAGATGTCAAACCTAAAAAAACAAAAATTGAGAAGATTTAGGCTTGACATCTTACTAAAGATTAAGGAAGAAGTCAAGAAACTGCTAGAAGTAGGGTTCATTGAAGTATCCGACTACCCAGAATGGGTAGCTAATATAGTCTCCGTTATGAAAAAGAACGGAAAAGTACGTGTATGCGTAGACTTCCGGGACTTAAACCAAGCTACGCCAAAGGATAACTTCCCCCTACCTCACATTGATGTTCTAGTAGACAACACTGTGGGAAACCATCTCTTCTCATTCATGGACGGTTTCTCAAGATATAATCAAATAAAAATGGCTGAAGAAGATAAAACCAAAACAACTTTCATCACAACATGGGGAACTTTCTGTTACAAAGTCATGCCCTTCGGTTTGAAAAATGCCGGGGCAACGTATCAGAGAGCCATGGTCGCAATACTTCACGACATGATGCATCGAGAGGTTGAAGTATATGTCGACGGCATGATAGCCAAATCTAAAGAAGGAGAAAGCCATATGGATATCCTGAGGAAATTTTTTAAACGACTAAGAAAATTTCAGCTCAAGTTAAACCTAGAGAAATGCACTTTCGGGGTCACAATGGGGAAATTGTTAGGGTTTGTCATAAGCTAGGAAGGGATTAAAATTGACCCTGATAAGGTAAAGTCTATATTGGAGTTACCTTCCCTACGCTCCGTTAAAGAAGTGAGAAGCTTGCTGGGAAGATTAAATTATATAGCTTGTTTTATCTCATAGCTCACCAACAAATGCCGGCCATTATTCCGTCTGTTGAAGAAGAATGCCACAATAGAATGGGACGACGAATGCGAAGAGGCATTCAGGACAATCAAAGACTATCTTATAAAACCTCCGGTCTTGATAGTCCCAAAACAAGGAAAGCCCTTATTCTTATACCTCACTATACTCCCTGAATCCATGGGATGTGTGCTGGGGCAGAAAGATGACGAGGGAAGAGAGCGTTCCATATATTATCTGAGCAAAAAGTTCACAGATGGGGAACAAAGGTACTCAGAGGTGGAGAAGACGTGTTGTGCTTTAATTTGGGTCATGCATCGATTAAGGCAATACACCCTTTACTACCATATTAAGCTGCTAACAAGACATGATCCTCTGAAATACTTGGCAGAGAAACCGGCTTTGATAGGTAGAATCTCTAAGTGGCAAATGCTCCTATCCGAGTTCGACATCACATACATAAATTAGAACTCGATGAAAGGGTAATCCTTAGCCGACCAATAGGCGAAACACCCTGTCGAGATAGATTCCCAAGAACTACAAGCCCAATTTCCGGATGAAAATATATTAACAGTGGAAGATATACCGATAGGAGACTTTGGGATAGAGCAGAACCCGAAATGGAAATTGTTTTTTGATGGAGCCGCCAACGTATTCGGTTGTGGGGTTGGGGTAGTATTGATATCCCCAGATGGCACTCAATTCCCTACAACGACAAGGCTTACATTTCCATACACCAATAATATCGTGGAATATGAAGCATGCATTCTTGGCCTCAAAATGGCCTATCAAATGGAAATCCGCGAATTAGAAGTATATGGAGATTCGTCGCTCATCATATTATAGACAAGAGGGGAATATAAGACTAAAGACCCCAAACTGGTATCGTATCATCAACACTTGACAAAGTTAATTGAAGAATTCAAGGCAATCACTTTCACATACATCCCGAGAACTTAGAATTAGTTTGCAGATGCACTAGCCACACTAGCATCTATGATCCAGATAACAGGGGGAGCCGAAGTTCAACCAATGAAAATAGACATCGAAAGTCGGCTCGCCTACTATTTAACCATTGAAAAAGTATAAGATGACAAGCCCTGGTATCACGACATCAAGACTTTCCTCCAAGAAAGTAAATACCCTGAAATGGCTAGCAGGAATAACCAAAGAACAATAAGAAGGTTAGCAAGCCATTTCTTACTAAGTGGGTCTATACTCTACAAAAGATCATCTGATACCACCTTGTTGAGATGTGTGGACAAAAATGAAGCATGCAAACTGATGAAGGAAGTACATGAGGGAGTATGTGGACCTCATATGAATGGCTACATGTTGGCCCGAAAAATCATGAGGTTAGGATATTATTGGTTAACCATGGAATCCGATTGCATAAGATACGTCAAGCACTGTCATTTGTGTCAAGTCTACGCAAACTGGATAAATGCTCCGCCCAATGAGCTACACTTGTTATCAGCACCATGGCCTTTCTCCATGTGGGAAATCGACATAATAGGCCCGATCACTCCGACAGCATCTAATGGCCACAGGTTCATACTGGTAGCGATTGATTACTTCACCAAATGGGTCGAAGCTTCATCATATACCAATGTCACAAAAGGGGTAATAGTTCGCTTCTTGAAAAGGGACATAATAGCCTGATATGGAGTTCCTGAGTCCATCATCACCGACAATGGTACCAATCTTAACAACAAATCGATGACAGGTTTATGTCAACAATTCCACATAAACCACAAAAAATTTAACTCCCTACCAACCTCAAATGAACGGGGTAGTAGAAGCAGCCAACAAGAACATTAAAAAAATCATCGAGAAAATGACAACAACTTACAAAGATTGGCACGAAAATGTTACCGTTTGCTCTCATGGCTTATAGGACTTCAATAAGAACATCTACGGGAGCTACCCCTTATTCATTGGTATATGGTACAGAAGCAGTGCTACCAATTGAAGTTGAAATACCATCATTCAGAATCCTATCAGAAACTCAGTTAACTGAATCAGATTGGGTAAAGAAGAGGCTTGATCAGCTGAATCTGATTGATGAAAGAAGAATTACCGCACTATGTCATGGCCAGTGTTACCAACAAAGAATGGCCCGAGCATTTAACAAGAAGATGAAACCTCGATACTTCAAAGAGGGGGATCTGGTACTAAAGAAGGTTCTCCCGAATGCCCAAGACTCCAAAGGGAAATTTACCCCAAACTATGAAGGCCCTTATGTGGTGAAAAAGGTTCTGTCAGGAGGTGCTTTGATACTAACTCAAATGGATGGTCCAGAATTGAGAGATCCCATTAACGTAGATACTGTAAAGATGTACTATCCTTAGGGAAGGGAATCGAAATTTTGCCAATGTTTATGAAAGCCAATATTTGATACAAATTTCGTTGAGTCGAGTTTTTACTTTTTACAAGCAAAGTTAATATCCCTGAATGGTCGATAATCTAAATCAATTCCCATCACCACAAATACTCCTAAACACATTACCCACCACTTCGCCAATAAAAGATAAACACTAAAATGATAATGAATCTCAATATATTTGGTAATATAGTTCCATCTACTTTTGAGCATTAGAACATAGTGCATTAGTAGGGTAACATTACCGTCAAAAGAGCCATGTGCATAAAGAAAGGAAGCACATCAAGATTTTCAACCCCGTGCCAAGAAAAGAAGAGGAAAAGCAGAAACAAACTAGACCGAAGGTTCGGTTGTTTGGTGGCTGTCCACGATAAACTGACAAGCATATTAAAATAATAACTATCATCATATCATGAAAGGCATCACATCATTTAGCTCAGTCAGTAGAAAGCATATTCATAAGCATAAGATGAGTCAGCCCATAATTAGGAATTTGTCTAAACATTCCTTTTAATAGGGTAGTCAGCCCAAAAAGGGGCACTTCCCTAGATCTTTTCTAAGGTCAGCCTATAAAGGCACCTTTTTGAGATATCATTTTTATCTTAGGTTAGTCAGCCCAAGATGGGCACTTTCCTAAACATCCTCTCTTAAGGTTAGCCCATAGGGGGCACCTTTTTGAGATGTCATTTTTATCTTAGGTTAGTCAACCCAAGATGGGCACTTTCCTAAACATCCTCTCTTAAGGTTAGCCCATAGGGGGCACCTTTTTGAGATGTCATTTTTATCTCAGGTTAGTCAGCCCAAGATGGGAAATTTCCTAAACATCCTCTCTTAAGGTCAGCCTATAAAGGCACCTTTTTGAGATATCATTTTGATCTTAGGTTAGTCAGCCCAAGATGGGCACTTTCCTAAACATCCTCTCTTAAGGTTAGCCCATAGGGGGCACCTTTTTGAGATGTCAATTTTATCTTAAGTTAGTCAGCCCAAGATAGGCCCTTTCCTAAACATCCTCTCTTAAGGTTAGCCTATAAAGGCATCTTTTTGAGATATCATTTTTATCTTAGGATAGTCAGCCCAAGATGGGCACTTTCCTAAACATCCTCTCTTAAGGTTAGCCCATAGGGGGAACCTTTTTGAGATATCATTTTTATCTTAGGTTAGTCAGCCCAAGATGGGCACTTTCTTAAAAATCTGTTCTCAAGGTTAGCTCATAAGGGCACTTTTTGAGACAGTTTACCATAAGTTAATCAGCCCAAGATGGGCACTTTCTTAAAAATCTGTTCTTAAGGTCAGCTCATAAGGGAACTTTTTGAGACAGTTCTACCATAGGTTAGTCAGCTCAAGATGGGCACTTTCCTAAAAATCTGTTCTCAAGGTCAGCTCATAAGGGCACTTTTTGAGACAACTCTATCATAGGTTAGTCAGCCTAAGATGAGCACTTTCCTAAAATCTGTTCTCAAGGTCAGCTCATAAGGGCACTTTTTGAGACAGTTCTACCATAGGTTAGTTAGCCCAAGATGGGAAATTTCTTAAACATCCGCTCTTAAGGTCAGCCTATAAAGGCACCTTTTTGAGATATCATTTTGATCTTAGGTTAGTCAGTCCAAGACGGGCACTTTCCTAAACATCCTCTTTTAAGGTTAGCCCATAGGGGGCACCTTTTTGAGATGTCATTTTTATCTTAGGTTAGTCAGCCCAAGATAGGCCCTTTCCTAAACATCCTCTCTTAAGATTAGCCTATAAAGGCACCTTTTTGAGATATCATTTTTATCTTAGGATAGTCAGCCCAAGATGGGCACTTTCTTAAAAATCTGTTCTCAAGGTTAGCTCATAAGGGCACTTGTTGAGACAGTTATACCATAAGTTAATCAGCCCAAGATGGGCACTTTCTAAAAAATATGTTCTTAAGGTCAACTCATAAGGGCACTTTTTGAGACAGTTCTACCATAGGTTAGTCAGCCCAAGATGGGCACTTTCCTAAAAATCTGTTCTCAAGGTCAGCTCTTAAGGGCACTTTTTGAGACAACTCTATCATAGGTTAGTCAGCCCAAGATGGGCACTTTCCTAAAATCTGTTCTCAAAGTCAGCTCATAAGGGCACTTTTTGAGACAGTTCTACCATAGGTTAGTTAGCCCAAGATGGGCACTTTCCTAAAAATCTGTTCTCAAGGTCAGCTCATAAGGGCACTTTTTGAGACAACTTTATCATAGGTTAGTCAGCCCAAGATGGGCACTTTCCTAAACATCCTCTCTTAAGGTTAACCCATAGGGGGCACCTTTTTGAGATGTCATTTTTATCTTAGGTTAGTCAGCCCAAGATAGGCCCTTTCCTAAACATCCTCTCTTAAGGTTTGCCTATAAAGGCACATTTTTGAGATATCATTTTTATCTTAGGATAGTCAGCCCAAGATGGGCACTTTCCTAAACATCCTCTCTTAAGGTTAGCCCATAGGGGGAACCTTTTTGAGATATCATTTTTATCTTAGGTTAGTCAGCCTAAGATGGGCACTTTCTTTAAAATCTGTTCTCAAGGTTAGCTCATAAGGGCACTTTTTGAGACAGTTCTATCGTAAGTTAATCAGCCCAAGATGGGCACTTTCTTAAAAATCTGTTCTTAAGGTCAGCTCATAAGGGTACTTTTTGAGACAGTTCTACCATAGGTTAGTCAGCCCAAGATGGGCACTTTCCTAAAAATCTGTTCTCAAGGTCAGCACATAAGGGCACTTTTTGAGACAACTCTATCATAGGTTAGTCAGCCCAAGATGGGCACTTTCCTAAAATCTGTTCTCAAGGTCAGCTCATAAGGGCACTTTTTGAGACAGTTCTACCATAGGTTAGTTAGCCCAAGATGGGCACTTTCCTAAAAATCTGTTCTCAAGGTCAGCTCATAAGGGCACTTTTTGAGACAACTTTATCATAGGTTTGTCAGCCAAAGATGGGCACTTTCCTAAACATCCTCTCTTAAGGTTAGCCCATAGGGGGCACCTTTTTGAGATATCATTTTTATCTTAAGTTAGTCAGCCCAAGATGGGCACTTTCTTAAAAATCTGTTCTCAAGGTTAGCTCATAAGGGCACTTGTTGAGACAGTTATACCATAAGTTAATCAGCCCAAGATGAGCACTTTCTAAAAAATCTGTTCTTAAGGTCAACTCATAAGGGCACTTTTTGAGACAGTTCTACCATAGGTTAGTCAGCCCAAGATGGGCACTTTCCTAAAAATCTGTTCTCAAGGTCAGCTCATAAGGGCACTTTTTGAGACAACTCTATCATAGGTTAGTCAGCCCAAGATGGGCACTTTCCTAAAATCTGTTCTCAAGGTCAGCTCATAATGGCACTTTTTGAGACAGTTCTACCATAGGTTAGTTAGCCCACGATGGGCACTTTCCTAAAAATCTGTTCTCAAGGTCAGCTCATAAGGGCACTTTTTGAGACAACTTTATCATAGGTTAGTCAGCCCAAGATGGGAACTTTCCTAAACATTCTCTCTTAAGGTTAGCCCATAGGGGGCACCTTTTTTAGATGTCATTTTTATCTTAGGTTAGTCAGCCCAAGATAGGCCCTTTCCTAAACATACTCTCTTAAGGTTTGCCTATAAAGGCACATTTTTGAGATATCATTTTTATCTTAGGATAGTCAGCCCAAGATGGGCACTTTCCTAAACATCCTCTCTTAAGGTTAGCCCATAGGGGGAACCTTTTTGAGATATCATTTTTATCTTAGGTTAGTCAGCCTAAGATGGGCACTTTCTTAAAAATCTGTTCTCAAGGTTAGCTCATAAGGGCACTTTTTGAGACAGTTCTACCGTAAGTTAATCAGCCCAAGATGGGCACTTTCTTAAAAATCTGTTCTTAAGGTCAGCTCATAAGGGCACTTTTTGAGACAGTTCTACCATAGGTTAGTCAGGCCAAGATGGGCACTTTCCTAAAAATCTGTTCTCAAGGTCAGCTCATAAGGGCACTTTTTGAGACAACTTTATCATAGGTTAGTCAGCCCAAGATGGGCACTTTCCTAAAAATCTGTTCTCAAGGTCAGCTCATAAGGGCACTTTTTGAGACAGTTCTACCATAGGTTAGTCAGCCCAGGATGGGCACTTTCCTAAAAATCTGTTCTCTATGTCAGCTTATAAGGGAACTTTTTAAGACAGTTCTACCATAGGTTAGTCAGCCCAAGATGGGCACTTTCCTAAAAATCTGTTCTCAAGGTCAGCTCATAAGGGCACTTTTTGAGGCAGTTCTACCATAGGTTAGTCAGCGCAAGATGGGCACTTTCCTAAAAATTTGTTCTCAAGGTCAGCTCATAAGGGCACTTTTTGAGACAGTTCTACCATAGGTTAGTTAAAAATCTGTTCTCAAGGTCAGCTCATAAGTGCACTTTTTGAGACACTGTATCATAGGTTAGCCAGCCCAAGATGGGCAATTTCCTAAAAAAAAAAAAATCTATCTCAAGGTTAGCCCATAGGGGGCACTTTTTGAGGCATTTTATCAAAGGTTAGTCAGCCCATGAGGGGCACTTTCCTAGACTCTCCTGATTAGTCAGCTCATGGGGCACTTTTCGGAAATATTCTTCCAAACAGTTGCTAGTCTAACCAGACGCTTCTATTGACAAGTAGCCAGCTCATAAGGGCGCTTCCTAAGTAAATTTTCTTTCTAAGGTTGCTTGTCTGATAAAACGCTTCCTATCATCATTTCTTCTACATAATGCTTGAGGTGTTTTCTATCGCCAATTAGTCAGCCCATAAAGCACTTTTTGGGGAGGGAACATTACTCTAAATTGTTAGAACCATCTTAAATCGTGGGATTATTAGCTCTTGGAGCATTTTCCAACCAAAAACAAATTCCAGGTAACCAGCCAAACCAAGGCGTTATCTATTTAAGAGGCAAAAAATGGTGTCTTTCTTGTCATTGTAGTTAAGTTTTTCAAACTTTACTACAAAGAGGGGCAGTTGTAAACACCCCATTTTTGCCCAAGGAATGAATAATAATCAATTTCCAATTTTTTCCTAATTTAGCATAAATAATAAAAATATTCAAAAAAATAAAAATAAATAGGAAAACACATCAATTTTGAAAAATGATTTCAAAAATGACAATAATAAGCAATAAATAATTTTTATAAATTTTTGAAATTTCAAAAAATACAAAAAAATTAAAAAAATCACATTGCATATATGCAATTTGCAAAATTAGAAAAATCGGGAAAATGGGCCAGCCCAGCTGGTCCGGACCATGGTCTAAGGCGCGCGCAGGAGGGCTCGGTCGCAGGTTCGAAACGCGGGGGAAGCAGTTTCCGCGTTTTGTGTTTTTCTTACTTATCTAGGACACGTGGCAGCCTCTGATTAGCTGGAGGGAACGCACGCGCCGGGCACGTGATCGTGTTCTACCTCGGGTTCGAGATCACCAGCGAAGGAAAAATTCGAATTTCGGCCGTTTCGATTCGATTTTTTGCACAAATCCAACAAATCTTCAATAGAATTGAGATAAACATCATCCAATTGGAATCAAATCTCACCAAATTAAAGGATTTACACGAATTGGAGTTGGTTTATTTAACCGTCGATCCGATTTTCTTCGATCAATGGAAATCCGAGCTTATCCAGCTCGATTTTGAACGCCTATAAATAGAGGAGGAGTGGAGGAAGCCAAAACACATATCAAAATCGAGAGAAAGTGAGAGAAGAGAGTAAATCGAAGAGAACCAAAGCCGCGACCGCCGATCGGAGCTGAGCCACCACGAGGAGACGTTCCAAGAGCAAACCACCGCCACCATTGGATTCACCACCCTCGAGAACCTAGGATTCGACACCTCACCCGTTGCAAAAGGCCGTCGGAACGCCGTGAACAAGCATTCTCCGTCGCCGTGCCCGACCGATCCGACTCGGCCTGATTCGACCCGACCGACCTGACCTGCACACAGACCCGGATCTAGTTAAGTCGGATTTTCCCGATTTTTTTTCAATTTATTTATTTACTTTATTTATTTTTATTCCGATTTGATTTATTATTTATTTATTTATTTATTAAATTTTTTGTTATTTATTTATTTATTTATGTTTTATTTATATTTCCATAAATAGGAAAATGTTAGAAATTAGATTTCTTTAGGATTTAATAATGTAGAAAAATAAGAAAAAATAAATAATAATAATAATAATAAGTAAAAATAATAAAAATGTAGAAAAACAATATAAATATTAGAAAAATAATAATAAAACTTTAGGTTTTAAAATAGGATAGATAATAGTTTAGGATAAAATTTTTAACAAAAATTCACAAAAGTTATAAAAATCATAAAAAAAACTATAAAAATCATGAAAAATCATAAAAATTATAAAAATTGTAGAAGAATAAGGAAAAATCGAAAAGAAATAAAAAATAATAAAAATTCAAAAATTATAAAAATAGAAAAAATGAGTTTTATCACTTAGAAAAATCATTTTCTCAAATAAATCCAAAATTGATGTTTTCCCAAAAAAAAATTATTATTTTCAAAAAAATCAAATTCTTAAGCTTAGGTTTAGATTTTTTAGAAAAATCCCAAAAATGTTAAAAACATAAATCGAAAGAGATTTTCAAATTAAAATTCACAAACCCACTAAATATTTTCAGAAAAAAGCGAACTACGGCTTGTTTGATCATGACTAGCAGGTACGTAAGCACCCATTTGGGTCAACCAATAAGAATGAAATAAAAAATCATTTTCTTAGAATAATAAAAAACATAATAAAAAGTAACAGAAACAAAATAAAAGACATTTCTAGATGGGAACAATTTTAGGAGACTAGGTGGTAATCGTAAGGTTTTAATAGGTTAGCCTCCAGACTTAAAAACTCTGGTTTTCCTTTTTCCTCTTTTCACAAAAACGAGAAAAGGAAATCACGACGACTAGTGGTCCGAATTAAGACTAATCTGCTCCTTTAGTCTTAATTCAATATTTCCCAACAACAGTTGGGTGGCGAATCCAAAAATCAAACGAAATTCCTAATTCAAGTCGAGGATCTACATTAGATGAGCATAGGGTCTAGTCTAGATCAGATTAGGAATGGGAATTCAAAAAAATAGACTCGACATTAACCTTTTCCCTAAGCTAAATATACTCCAAATATACATGGAAAGTTACAAAAGCAAAGAAACATAACTCTATTCTAATTTGTGGAATCAAAATATTACAAGAAGAAAAAAAATAGTATTATCAAGAAGGTGCAAGGGTCCTATTCGTTGTAGCCTAAGGGTTACTAGGGTCTTCCTCCTTCTACTTCCTCTTGGGGTAGCCTTATGTCCTAATCATCCTTAAATCCTTATCTCCCTAGATGGCCTCTTGATTGATGCTAATTATACTAGAAATTAGGTTCTATTGAAGGTCGTTGGAGGCATGAACAAAAGAGATTTACAGGTATGCAGTAGGGGAAGAATAGGGGTGTTATTTGGAGTCTCCTTTTTATCTGATTTTTGAGTGAGTGTTTGGGGATTTTTGGAGAGTTCTTGAGAGTGTTATTCTTGTATTAATGCTTCGGAAGGATGGGGGTTTCACATGGAGATTATGTAGTGATCAAATCAAAATGGAAAGCTTAGAAAAAAGAAGGTTGGTGGTTGCAGTTTATATGTGTATTTGATATGACTTTAGAAGGCTTTTCTTCGGAGTGTTTGGCTAATTTCTTTGAGAGCTTTTAGTGTGGTAATTTTTTTCCAAAAGAAAAGAGGTTTACATATGGGAATGGGGAGTTAGAAATAAAAAATTTGGGGTAACATGCTTTAGGGAATTATCTATTTGTCCTTAGCTAGGTTATTTGGGTAAAAACATTGTCCATTGTGTAATAGGTCTAATCCTAGGGGACATGTCTACAAACTAGGAGAGATTAGCTTTAGATTTGCCCCTCCTTCTTGCTACTTAGTTAGCTTCTAGTCACCCTTGCATTTGGTTAGACTAATGTTATGAGTTTTTAGTTGGCTTCTTGATCACTTCCAACTGGTATCATCACATGGATCATAGCAAATTTGGGGCTTGTTTGAGGCTATTTAATTCCTTTGGTTTCTAGTGGTTAAATAGGCTTTAATTAAGGCTTCTATAGGGGAAATTCCATATTAAGTTTAGGCATAGGATCAAGTCATTTGATGGTTCAATTAGTGCCTTATTTCCCTTACCCTTCATGCCACTTATAAGGATTGGTTATAGGTTATTTTTTCTAACTTTTGTTTTGCCCAATTTGATTGTTTAGTAAGGTTGGATTCAATTAAATTTTTAGGTTTTTCTAAAATAATTATATGATAGTTCATCATTGTTTAAGTTTTAGTTTCATTCAGATCAAATCTTGGTTTTCTTTTTCCCTAAGATTGACATTTGTTTTTCATATTTTGAAAGGAAATCCTAACATTAACGGTTGGTTCTAAGATTTTGGGAATTGAGTTTAAACTTTTTGAACATCTAAATTCAAGTTTAATTTTCCTAAGGCAATGTTCTATTGTCGAGGTTTGGTTAAGTTTTGAATTCCTTAGCTTTTGGATATGCTAGTTAGTTTATGTATCACCGGGTGACTCCTATTTCGTAGTTAGATTTTCTTATTCATTTTCCTACGTATTTCTTGAGATTTTCCTTCATACTAATTCTTGAATTGAAAATTTTCAAGGTTTACAAACATTCTAAATGGACATGTGAATGTTGTCTTTTCCTAATCTTCCAATGTAATGGGGATTTGAAAATATCCAAACATCTCATCTAGGAAGCAATAATAAGCATGTCCAACTGACCTCTCAAGCATCTAATCAATAAATGGAAGGAGGAAATGATCTTTCTGAGTTGCATCATTTAACTTGAGGTGGTCTATGAAAACTCTCCAACCCATGACTGTCCTCATAAGAATGAGTTTATTCTTCTCATTAAGCATAACAATCATGCCAACCTTCTTTGGAATAACTTGCACTGAGCTCACCCATGAGCTATCAAATATATGATAGATAATCCTGCATCCAGTAGTTTAATGACCTCCTTCTTCACCACATCCTTTATATTATAATTCAGTCTTCGTGGAGGTTATATCATCAACTTAACACAATCTTCCATTAGAATCTTCTAAGTGTAAAAGGAGGGGCTGATCCCGTTTATATCTACAATCTTCCATGCAATTACCTTTATTGTGTTAACCAAAAACAAACAATAACTTATCTTGTAATGTGAGGCAAGTATACCTATCAAATTTTGTAATATAGTGTATTAAATATGGATATCATCTTACAAGGATTACAAGTACTAATATTAACCTATATCTTATTATCTAATCGATAAATTATTGATATTTATTAATGATGTGCCTAAATTAGGAGTTAAGCACATACAATTGGAGAAAATTATAATCCTCAAATGCACTAAACTAATTTCGGTTCAAGTTACTAGAAATTGTGTGAACCTTAGTGAAGATGCAATGAGATCCAAATGCTCAAAGTTGTAATTACAATTCCACAAAGATAATTTCCTCCAATATAACACTAATCACAAGTAAATCCACGTGAAAAATTACACAAGAACAACAAGTTTCAATTTCGTGATCCATTTCCTAAACAAAATGATCCATGGTTCAAATGAGGCCAAATTGAAGGTTAAAAACCAAGGCTAAAACCAATCAATTAAGCAATAAGAATTTGATTACAAATGCAATCAAATCTGACCAAGAAAACATCCAATTCAGCCCTAGATATAACTCACTAGTGATGAAAAGGAAACACAAGAAAAAGGAATTGATATTACTCATAATTTCTCCTTGTTGCACTCGCCACAATTCCAATTCTTGGTATTGAAATTGATAAGAGCAAATGAATTAGGAAGAAACCCTAACCCTCTCATGTAATATGTGAAGTCTATTATGAAAAATTCTCCCCCAAAACCTTATTTAAGTAAGTATTTATATTTACTCCCTTTAAGGTTAAAAGGTTCACAAAATTACAACCATGCCACTTTTAGGGTGGCCGGTCTTAAAAGACAATTTCAAACAAATGAAAGTGTCCCAAAAGTAATTACAACATAAATAGTTCAAGTAAATAACATATATATACATTTAAATTAGTCTTAAAGATGCCAGTCTTCAAGGTACTTTCGTAATGAGTCTCATTGAGGATCCCAACTCACTCAAAAGTGTAAGTGATTTGGCACCCTATAGAATTGACAAATGAACCTGTTGGAATGCATAACAAGTATATGATAAGAATGAAGAAATTAAGTTAGCTTCCTCAGGATTAGGTTTCTCATGAAGGATTCTCAAAACCAAATTGTGTAAGCCCTTAGCTCGGGCTCTGGTGATAGGTCCTGTGGGAATCTGATTCCTATCAATTAATCTAAAAACTATAACAAAATATTAACTAAAGAATTAATATTTTATTGAAACATAAAAAAGCAAAGCAATTTAGAATTAACTTCAAGATGGTAGAACTAATATCAAGACTTTGTTTCCCTAAGGAATTATTATGTGACATTAACAAAGATTATTCAAATCCTTCTTAAATTTCATTAACTAAGGGAATTTTTAATTTAAGCTAATAACTTTCTTAAGCCTATTAACCCTAATCTTAAAATTACCTATTTGAATCTCTTCATAATAAAAAATTTCAAAAACCGCAATAAAAACAATAAATTCCCTTAACTAAATTAATTATCTAAAAGAATTACATAACTTATCTCTAAGATTACATTAATCCTCTTCAAACATGTTAGATCTAATTATACATCTGATTATTCAATCTTAATGTATAATATCAAATAGATAGAATATACTCTAGAAATATTATTCTAACCAAACATTAAGAACACATGCATAAATAAAGAAATATAAGAATTCATTAAATAAAAAAAGTCATAGTGATATAATAAACTCAGGTTCCACAAGTCTAGATACTAAAGAAAATTAAGCACTAATTATTTTGAAAAATGAATTCTTCAATGATGTATAAGCATTCATTATCATGGAAATCAAATAAAAATAGGAAAAACCTGAATTTCTTGAAGTGTAGAAAAATAGTCATCTTATTGCTCTCTAAAAAACCTAAAACAAGTTAGAAATAATGTCTACCTCTCCTTGATGTGAAGTCCTCTTCTATTTATATAATAAGCATAAAAACTCTACGTTTTAGGCTAACACATTGTCCAACATGGTCATGTTTTGAGTCGTGCCTAATTCATCAATTGAAATCTTGAAAAACAGTGTTGTAGTAGACAGAGTCGTTGATGACAACCGAGCTAAGAAATGGATAGCGAAACCTCTTGAAATGCCAGTTGAACCTATGACCCGACTTAGAGCTAAGCGACTGAAGGAAGTACTCAATGGACTAATCAAAGAGATTCAAGATGAGGAGCAATGCTTACATCAATCCATGATTGAACCAAGAGTAATCCAACTCATTGGGATTTAAGATGTCTCGGAACGAAGACTAATTGAAGACATCTGTTGAAGAGGCAAAGTTGTTGGCGTGGAAGTTGAAGGCCGCTGGCCTAAATGGCAGGCGTAGAAATACACCATATAAGTCGGCAAAGTAAGCCACTGGTCTTTGTGGCCAGCTTACTCCTACGCTGGTTGGAAATTGCACATAAGCCACTGGCTTTGTATGCTAGCTTAAGGGAAAAATAGCTTGTTCGAATAGGTTTTGTTACATTGTTTTGTTGTAATTTTGTGAACATATAAATAGCTACCAAACTCCTTTGTAACATAACTTTTGACAAAATAGAAATCAAACATCCTTTTCTTCTTCTGTTCTTGAAGAAAATCTTAAACTTATCGAAATCATTTTGTGGCATTCAAACCTACTTATCAATTGGTATTCCATCCCAATTGTGGTGTAATCATGATAGCAAGGTTCTTACTTCTCTATAAGCAATGGGTCGCGGTCTTTCCATTGTTCATAATTGATTGACAACTATTCGATTTCCAAAATCGATCGTAGGTTTCGACAAAGGTTGACGGAGTTCATGTCATTTGGTATCAGAGCTATTAGGTTGGTTAGGAATTGCTTATCTGAATTTGATTTTTTGTTCTTTATACCTCTAGTTTCAAAATTCGTATAAAAAAATAAAAAGAGAAAAGTTTGAATCTTTGTGTATCCGTTGGTTTTATTAGACTTATTATAGCAATCGTTGTTTGCGTTCAATTGAATTACATTTAGTTTCTTGTTGAATGGTTTTAAAAAAAAAAAAGAGAGAGAGGAAAAATTCGTATAAAAAAATTATGGGTTATTGGCAAATTTTATACTAAAATCCATAACTGTGCAATTAAAGTGTTGGGGAAAACTTTGGTGACTTGTTGACGTGTTGATTTCCATAACAAAGGAATCTGTTGAATCTGTGGAACGACTTCTAATTAGTTAGGTGATTCTAAGAGAATTGAGGAAGAAGTAGCGAGTAGTAAAAGGCATGAGTGTTGAGAACATTAGAGTGCGCAAAAGCCAATTGGATCTTGTAAGTTATAAAACACGAGGGAATAGAGAGGCATTCAGTAATTGAGTGTTCAAACACATGAGGTAGTGATTAAGTGAGGAATTATATTGTCTATTTTCACCTTTCGTTTTTGTTGTAGGAAAAAGCATGTCTAATAGAAACTCTCCTGATAGTGTGATGGGTGGTATTGATACAAAACTGATCATGGAGACGTTATCTGCGGAGATGAGAAGGATGTTTAAAGTAGAGATAGATCAGTTTTACGAGCAAATGGAGCAGTAATTTGAGCAATCTAGGATTGCTTTTGCTGGATGTAAGAGAGATAAAATGCTTAGGAGGGTAGTGCGTATGGATGAAGATGAGTGGGGTAGAGAAAGGTCTGCTACTAAATCTGACCAAGATTCCTTCATGGGCTATAGGAGAAATGTAAGGAGAAGTAGAGGAGTTAGGAAAGAAGAAGATAGCAACTTGGGAAATATTAAAATGAAAATTCCTTCCTTCCAAGGGAAGAATGATCTTAATGTCTATCTTGAGTGGGAGAAGAAGGTGGAACTGGTCTTTGATTGTCATAACTATTCTGAAGTTAAGAAGCTAAAATTGGCTGCCATCGAATTTTCTAACTATGCCATAGTTTGGTGGGACCAATTGTTGTCGAGTAAGAGGAGGAATAGGGAGCCACCAATAGAGACTTGGGAAGAGATGAAGAGGGTGATGAGGAAGCAATTTATTCCCACTTATTACTATAGGGATTTGTATAATAAGTTACAAAATCTTAGATAGGGAAACCGAAATGTGGAGGAATATCATAAGGAGATGGAGGTTGTTATGATCCGAGCGAATGTTGAGGAGGATTGGGAAGCTACCATGGCTAGGTTTTTGGTAGGTTTGAATAGGGATATACAGAATATGGTAGAGTTGCAACATTATATAGAACTGGAGGATATGGTTCACATGGCAATTAAGGTGGAGAAGCAACTCAAGTGGAAAGGTAGTAGTTCCATAAGTATGACAACAAGTTCTTCTAACTAGAGGACTAATGTAGGGAAGAAGGAGGGAAGCAATTTCACTCCAAACCAATGCCGGAACAAAAAGCAAGAATGGCATCTTAGGAAAATAAAGGTAAACTCGATTCTTTTCTTAATAGGAACCGCGATATTAAATGATTTAAATGTTAGGGCCGGGGACATATAGTGAGTCAATGTCCAAATAAGATAGTTATGGTGATGCGGGATAATGGAGAGATTGAGATTAACAGTGAGTTAGAACATGATTCCATGCCATCACTGGAGGATGTCAATGAGGGGGAAGAATATGCTATTTAAGGAGAGATGCTAGTAGCTAGGAGGGCTTTGAGTGTATAGACAAAGGAAGAAAAGAATGTATAATGGGAGAACATATTTCACACAAGATGTCTTGTTAAAGGCAAAGTATGTGGTGTGATTGTCGATGGTGGGAGTTATATCAATGTTGCTAGCACGACTGATACGCTCAGAAATAT
Source organism: Laguncularia racemosa (assembly GCA_037954665.1). NCBI lineage: Eukaryota > Viridiplantae > Streptophyta > Magnoliopsida > Myrtales > Combretaceae > Laguncularia > Laguncularia racemosa. Next base: position 116,321 of record JBBMOL010000399.1, read on the forward strand.
ATATAAAATGGGAGCATAAATTGCAGCAAGTGCACTGGTCGTATCAAGTAATAGAGTAGTGAAAAGTAAGGTTGTTGATCCCTCGAGGAACCAATAGAGTACTAAACCTATGGCAATTCTTATCAATATCTAGGTGATTAAAAAGGGGTTTTGAAATGTCTAAGCTAAAAATTTAACTTAAAGCAAACAAGGAGAATTTTATGAAGAATCTGTTAATTATAAACGAGGGATATTAGAATTTACCCTAGATTCATTAATCAAACTGCTACCATGTTATATCAACTAGTGGTTATAAGGTTATTCAAGTGAGTTTAGAAAATCCTTTTTAGGGATGTTAACCTTAAATCAATTAATCGGCTTCCGCGTCTCCAATTAACTAAGGAATCAAAATTATGTTCATACACCTCCCGATGCTACAAACAACTAATGCCCTAAATCAATTAACCCTAATCCCTTAGTGATTAATTAACAAGAAACATTGCATTACGCCCTCCATAAACTTTAATTAAACCAATTATCGCAACTCCCGTATTAATAATCAATCTAATTAAGAATTCCTAACAAATCCTAATCAACTCCCGTATCAAAAGGATTGCTAACAATTATAATCAAAGACCAATTATAATTGAAATCAAAGGAATTGCAATCATGAATAATCCGAATAATTCCTAATCATATAACATGGCTACAATTATCCTTTTAACATTCTAGGGTTTCATCCAATTTCCCATGGAAAAGATTTAGCAATTCATGGAGATAAATACATGATTATGATTCAAGGAGATTCGTGCAAAAGAAATCATATTCAATAGTTGGATCAAATACTTAAATTGCATATAAGAAATAAAGTTCAGAAATCACCGATTCAACAATACAAATAAGACCTTAATTGCAAGGAACTCCACAAATTCTTCACAAAGGATGATAATCTCCACCAAGATCACAAAGTTTTCTCCAAGATTTGATCTCCACAATTCTCCCTTAAAACTAGGTTAAAACTACTTTAAGAACAAGAAAAATTGACCAAAGTTTTTCCACAAATCGACCTAGGACCTATATATATGCAAGGGGAGGCGAGAAGATGCAATTAAAACAAGACCAGCCCAAAGCCGGCAGCCTTCATTTAAGCCGGCCATAAAGGCCGGCGGCCTTCATTTAAGCCGACCATAAAGGCCGACGGCGTTTCATGGAAGGCCGGCCATAAAGGCCGGTGGCTTTGCTTTTTTTTCCTCCTTTGCCATCCTTCAATCTTTTCATGCTTCAATTTGTATGCAATCTCTCCAAATTGATTAAGCTTTGAACTCAAAGTCCTCCAACATCTGAAATGTAAAAATAAACATGATTAAGTACCATTTCCTTATGATTTCTCTAAAATCAATAATGAATACTTGCAAATCGCTTAAATAATTATGAGTAAAATATGCCTTTATCAACTCCCCCACACTTAAACTTTTGCTTGTCCTCAAGCAAAATAAAACCAGAAAGAAATCCATCCTAGAAAGTACAAATTTTTTTTATTATCATACGAACTTGGACATCTGTCATCTCTACTTCTGACTCACTACTTTGTGATGCCCACCACTCAAACTAAACTGGGAATATGTGATTAGAGTACTATACTAAAAATTAACCAACTAATCTAGAGAAAAAAAAATTTAATCCAAGCGTTTAACCTAAGAATTCTTATTCCAAAAGTAGATATTCAGTCCTAAAGGAAAAAACCCATTTAAACTTCACTGGCAATTAGCAAGCATATGATCCTTCACATCACTTCTTTAAACAGGTCAACATAAAATGACAGCATATGGTATCAATTCCTTTCCTAGATTTTCTCCCTTTTATTATAAGTCCTGTAACTTATTGATGAGCATTCACTAAAACTCTACTTTTTTTTTTTTTTTTACTATAAAATAAGTTCGTGTATTGAACTTTTGCTTCTCCGCCCTTATCGCTATAGTGAGATCACTGATTCGGCACATCCCGGGCTCATCACCCAAGTGACCAGGTTTTAAAGGGACCCCATCGAACTCTCCCTCACTCTAGCATTCAAGTTTGGATACTCTTAACTCAATTACCTGAGTCATTGGAGTAATGCAACTTATTTCATTTGAATGCTATACAGAATTAAGACTTTTTTATAAGGGATCACTAAGTGAGGAGTTTCCCTTACCTCTTTCATTAGATGTTGAAAAGCTTTCAAAGCAACTTTCAAGAAGATATACTAGCTAGAGAAGAGACCCAAAGTAGACCTGTTTATCTTTCACAAGAGGACTCAATAGACTCTTAAACTTCAAATTATAAGGCTAAAAACTAGGTAAATTTGATTTCTAAAGATTTTATTCATTAATTTTAACTAAGTACAAGAATCACACCAGTGGTGAGTAGGGCATAATAATGAGTTATTATTTTTAATAAATCATAAACAGATGCAAAAGGCTATTGTTTTTTGTTTTTTTTTTTTTTTGTATAATCTTTAGATTTCCATCAAAAGTTTTGAAAAAAATTGGCTTAAAAATTGTCAGATAACTCAGGGACAAATGCAGTTCAAGATAATGGAAGAGTATGATCATCAAAGCATAGAACAGGCAATACTCATCTCAACTTTAATATATACATTCCCTTCCCCACACTTAAGAATAGACAGTGTCCACGCTGTCTCACATCAATGCAAATAACAAAAGGAAATAAGAAAAAAGGAACTGGTACTCCCCTGGTATAACATGTAGAAGCCATATTTAAATCCCATCAAAGCTGAACTTGGAGAGATTGGTCCTTCTGAACATTCACCTTGCATTTTCCTAAAAACAATTAAAAGAAAACCAACGAAACACAATAAAGTAAACGTAAATATAGGCTGCCTCCCATAGAGCGCTTGTTTTATAGTCATCAGCCTGACTATTAGGGTTTGTCATCTCAGCTTAAATCAAGGAGTTTAAACAACTCCTCCGACACCATCGTCTTCAGATTAGGATTCCAAGCTTCCTTTCATGGTATGGTGCCCTTCTTTTCAGCTTCCACCAATGTTTTGTAGGTGGATATCAACAAACTTACCTGCTGGATGTCTACCCTTGACCACCTTGGGATTTCCCTATGTTCATCCAACTGGCCTTGAATCTGCTGCTACAATTCTCTTGTAATAGGCGCTGGATTAATGTGAGGCCATGGATTTCCTAAATTCAGACACTCATAATCAAACAATTGATTAGAAAAGACATTGGGTTCAAGTGTCTGCATGGGCATTAGTGTCGGCACTGGTGGCTTCTCATAGTGGTCTATCTTCTCAAAAGTAACAACATTTTCAGTCTGGGGTACTTGCTCACAGCCTTTGTTTTCTTGTTCATCCACATCCCCCCAATCATCTATCTCATTCAAGATAGCTTCAAGAGTGGTTTTCCCTACATCTTCCTCCACATCATTATTAGTAATTTCACCCTCAGCAGATATGTTAGAATACATTGCTTTCTCATTAGACAAAAACACAGGATCATACATATCAAATGTTACCTGGTCATCTAGTGCTCTAAGGGTGAGCTTACCTTGTCCTACATCAATTAAAGCTTGACCTGTGGCTAGGAATGGTCTACCGAGAATGAGTGGAATGTCCTCATCTTCTTCCACATCCAGTATGACAAAGTCCACTGGAAATATGAATTTATCGACCTTGACTAAGACATCCTCTACTGTACCCTTGGAAAACCTTAAGCTCTTATCAGCTAGCTGCACAGTGATTGGTCTTCTCTTGCACTTTTATGGCTCTATTCCAAGCTTCTTAAAAATTGAAAGTGGCATTAAATTAATACTTGCACCAGAATCAATCAAAACATTCTCAAAATCAATATTACCAATGGTACAAGGGATATTGAAACTTCCCTGATCTTTCAGCTTTCTAGGTAGCTGCGCAGATTTCTTCTCTATGACAGCTGAACTCTCGCCAAGAAGCATTACTTTCTCAACACTCTCCATGGATCTTTTGTTAGAGAGTAGCTCTTTCATGAATTTGGCATAGGATGGAATTTGCTTTAAGGCCTCTAAGAGAGGTATATTGATTTGAAGCCCCTTAAATATGCCACAAAACCTAGCAAACTGGGCTTCCAACTCCCTCTGCTTGAGTCTTCCTAGGAAGGGGATAGGTGGAACATAAGGCTGCAACACTGGTGCTTTGGATGTGAGTTCCTCCTCCTTCTGCTTACCTTTCTCTGGATCTTTCTCTTGAATTTTTACCTGCCTTTCAGCTTTCTTCACCTCCTTACCACTCCTTAGCATGATGGCATTGACATGATGGGTGTTCTCCTCAATTTCGCTAGGCAAAGACCCTGAGGGTCTAATACTTAGCTGCTGTGCAATTTGATCGAGCTGACCCTCCAAGTTTCTGATAGAAGCTTGTTGGTTTTGCAGGAGGGTGTCAGTCTTTTGCATGTAGCTCCTCATGAGCTCTTCCATCTGAGTGGGTTGCTGTTGAGAATAGGCATTCTGAGTAGAGGCTTGTTTGGGAAATCCAGGGGGGGGTTAAGTGCTTGATTCTCATTCCTCCATGAGAAGTTTGGATGATTGCGCCACCCAGGATTGTATGTATTCGAATATGGTCCTTGAGTACCTCTCTGGAGGTTGCCTACGAAGTTTACCTGCTCTCCACTAGATGGAGCTGATAACTTTCCAGCCATGCACTCACTAGCTGAGTGAGGTCCTGAGCAAATTTCACAACTAGAAGATGGATTATCATTAAAAGAATTTGAATAGGCGAGTCTACTTACCTGAGTGGTGAGGGTAGCTACTTGAGCAGTCAACTGAGCCACACTGACATTGTCATTCACTGAAGCCACTCTTATACCACTTCTCTCATTTTGCCAATTGTGTGCACTAGAGGCCATCTCTTCTATCAATGCATTGGCTTCTAAGTAAGTTTTTCCCATTAGTGCACCCCCAACTACAGCATCTACAAGAGACCTCAATGTCTCATCCAGACTCAAGTAAAAGATCTCAATAAGGAGATTGTCTGGTAAACCATGATGTGGGCATTTTCTAATTGCTTCCTTGAATCTCTCCCATGCCTCATAAAGTGATTCACCACTAAACTTTGTAAAGTTAGTGATGTCACTTCTTAGTTTGGCGGTCCTAGCTGGTGGGAAGAATCTCCTCAAGAACTTGATTGATAGGTCTTCCCAGGTAGTGACAAATCCCTAGGGCAATGAATAAAACCAAGCTCTAGCTTTATCCCTCAATGAGAAAGGGAAAAGCTATAGTCCTATGGCATCATCAGTGACACCATTCTGCTTGACAGTGTTGGTGTATTGAAGGAACCCAGCAAGATGATCATCAGGGCTCTCATTTGAATACCCTCCAAATTGACTCGATTACACCATCTGACTGAGTGCCAGTTTAAGCTCAAAATTGTTGGCTTGTATAGCTGGTTTAACAATAGGTGGTTCCTGAATCCTAGGAACATAGAAATCTCTAAGTGCTCACTGAACACCCTAAATTTGGCGATTATGCTCATTCGCCATCTCTTTTACTTGTTATCTCTTCTAATCTGGCGTAAAGTACGCTCAATCTCAATATTGAATGGTAGGAGATCAGCACTCCTACTCCCGTGCATGTAACACTTACAAAGAGATCAAAAGCTAAAAAAAAAACGTAAAATTGCACCTAGACTACCAACAGAACTACGAAATCTAATATCTATTAATTCCCTAGCAACGGCGCCAAAAACTTGATACGCTTAGAACGTATATATAAAATGGGAGCGTAAATTGCAGCAAGTGCACTGGTCGTATCAAGTAATAGAGTGGTGAAAAGTAAGGTTGTCGATCCCTTGAGGAGCCAATAGAGTACTAGACCTATGGAAATTCTTATCAATATCTAGGTGATTAAAAAGGGGTTTTGAAATGTCTAAGCTAAAAATTTAACTTAAAGAAAACAAGGAGAATTTTATGAAGAATCTGTCAATTATGAACGAGGGAAATTAGAATTCACCATAGATTCATTAATCAAACTGCTACCATGTTATATCAACTAGTGGTTATAAGGTTATTCAAGTGAGTTTAGAAAATCCTTTTTAGGGATGTTAACCTTAAATCAATTAATCGGCTTCCGCGTCTTCAATTAACTAAGGAATCAAAATTATGTTCATACACCTCCCGATGCTACAAACAACTAATGCCCTAAATCAATTAACCCTAATCCCTTAGTGATTAATTAACAAGAAACATTGCATTACGCCCTCCATAAACTTTAATTAAACCAATTATCGCAACTCCCGTATTAATAATCAATCTAATTAAGAATTCCTAACAAATCCTAATCAACTCCCGTATCAAAAGGATTGCTAACAATTATAATCAAAGACCAATTATAATTGAAATCAAAGGAATTGCAATCATGAATAATCCTAATAATTCCTAATCATATAACATGGCTACAATTATCCTTTTAACATTCTAGGGTTTCATCCAATTTCCCATGGAAAAGATTTAGCAATTCATGGAGATAAATACATGATTATGATTCAAGGAGATTCGTGCAAAAGAAATCATATTCAATAGTTGGATCAAATACTTAAATTGCATATAAGAAATAAAGTTCAGAAATCACCGCTTCAATAATACAAATAAGACCTTAATTGCAAGGAACTCCACAAATTCTTCACAAAGGATAATCTCCACCAAGATCACAAAGTTTTCTCCAAGATTTGATCTCCACAATTCTCCCTTAAAACTAAGTTAAAACTACTTTAAGAACAAGAAAAATTGACCAAAGTTTTTCCACAAATTGACCTAGGACCTATATATATGCAAGGGGAGGCGAGAAGATGCAATTAAAACAAGACCGACCCAAAGCCGGTAGCCTTTATTTAAGCCGGCCATAAAGGCCGGCGACCTTCATTTAAGCTGGCCATAAAGGCCGGCGGCTTTGCTTTTTTTTTTTCCTTTGCCATCCTTCAATCTTTTCATGCTTCAATTTTTATGCAATCTCTCCAAATTGATTAAGCTTTGAACTCAAAGTCCTCTAACATCTGAAATGTAAAAATAAACATGATTAAGTACCATTTCCTTATGATTTCTCTAAAATCAATAATGAATACTTGCAAATCGCTTAGTGAATTATGAGTAAAATATGCCTTTATCAATGACCATTGTTGAGAAATTGGGGCTTCCCACAATTAAACATCCTTGCCCTTATAAGCTTTAGTGGTTAAATGATAGTAGTGAGGTGAGGGTTACCAAGCAGGTGTTAGTCTCTTTTAGCATAGGAAAATATGAGGATGAAGTTCTTTATGATGTAGTTCCTATGCAAGCTGCACATTTGTTGCTAGGTAGACTGTGGTAGTTTGACCGGCAGGTGAAACATGATGGATTCACCAATAAATACTCTTTTACACATGATTAGAGACCTGTTACTCTTTATCCTCTAACTCCCAGTGAATAATATGAGGATCAAGTGAGGTTACAGAGAGAGAGTGAGCAAAAAAGAGCTAGTGAAAAAAAAAAAAAAAAAGAGTGCTGCTGTAAAAGAAAAAGAGAGATAATTTTAGAAAAGAGAAAAGGAAAAGAATGATAGAGAATTGGCTAGTGAGAACAAAACAGAGAGAAGAGAAATTTTTTATGCGAGAGCTAGTGATGTCAACAAGGCTTTGTTCTTAGAAGCAAAGAGACCTATGATAATACTCTTGTACAAAGAGATACTTCTTAGCTTTGACCAACTTAGCAATTCCTTGCCAAGTTTTATTGTTTCTCTTTTATAGAAATTTGAAGATGTTTTTCCAAAGGAAATCCCAATAGGATTACCTCTTATCAAAGGAATTAAACATCAGATTGATTTTATACCCGGTGCAACCATTCCAAATCGACTCGTTTATAGGAGCAATCCTGAGGAAACAAAGGAACTCCAAAATAGATTAGTGAGATGATGGACAAGGGGTATGAGAGAGAAAGCATGAGCCCATGTGTAATTCTTATGATCTTAGTCCTTAAAAAGGATGGATCTTGGAGGATGTGTGTCAACTATTGAGTGATCAACAATATAACGGTAAAGTATCGTCATCCCATTCCTCAGTTAGATGACATGTTAGATGAGTTACATGGTTCCTATATTTTCTCTAAAATTGATATGAAGAGTGGATACCATCAAATTAGAATAAAAGAAGGAGATGAGTGGAAGACTGCATTTAAAACAAAGTGTGGTTTATATAAATGGTTAGTTATGCCCTTTAGGTTAACTAATGCACCTAGTACTTTCATGAGGTTAATGAACCATATTTTGAGGCCTTTAATTGGGAAATTTTTAGTGGTCTATTTTGATGATATCCTTATCTATAATAAAAATTTAGATGATCATTTATTTCATTTGAATTCTATTTTAGAAGTGTTGTGATAGGAAAGGCTATTTGCTAATCTTAAGAAATGCACTTTTTGTATAGATAGACATGTTTTTCTTGGTTTTGTTAGTTCACAAGGCATCCGGGTTGATGAGGAGAAAGTTCAAGCGATACAAGAATGGACAAGCCCAACTAACTTAAACTAAGTTTGTAGTTTCCATGGACTTACAAGTTTTTATAGACGGTTCGTGAAGGACTTTAGTAGCATCGCTGCACTAATTACTAAAGTCATCAAGAAGAATGTCGACTTTAAGTAGCAAGTAGAACAAGAAAAAGCTTTTCAATTAATTAAAGATAAACTGACCAATGCTCCTTTGCTTGCTTTACCTAATTTTTCTAAAACATTTGAAATTGAATGTGAGGCTTCTAGCTTAGGTATTGGGGTTATTCTTATATAAGAGGGAAGGTTAATCACATATTTTACAAAAAGCTGAATGGAGCTGCATTGAGGTACCCAACATATGATAAGGAACTATTGCATTGGTAAGGGCATTGGAAACCTGGCAACACTATCTCTAGCCTAAGGAGTTTGTGATTTACACTGACCATGAATCCTTGAAGCACTTGAAAAGTCAACACAAACTAAATAGGAGACATGCAAGGTGGGTAGAGTTTATTAAGACCTTTTCGTACGTCACCTGATACAAACAAGGTAAGGAGAACATTGTTGCAGATGCTCTCTTATGAAGGTACTTACTAATCTCCACTCTTAATGCTAAATTGCTTGGTTTTGAACACATTAAAGAGTTGTATCCTCATGACCAAGATTTTAGTGATGACTTTGCTTGTTGTGGAAAGGGAGCTAGAGGAAACTTCTTTAGACATGAAGGGTTTTTGTTTAGAGAAAACAAGCTTTGTATTATAAACTATTCTCTTAGAGAGTTGTTGGTAAAAGAGTCTCATAGTGGGGGTTTAATGGGACACTTTGGAGTGGCTAAGACCTTGGGGGTTTTGCAAGAACATTTTTATTGGCCACACATGAGACAGGATGTTGAGTGCATTTGTGAGAGATGTATCACTTGCAGGCAAGCAAAATCCTGAGTGGAACCCCTGGCTTGTACCAGCCCTTACTATTCTTAATGAGCTGTAGGTTGATATTTCTATAGATTTTGTATTAGGCTTACCCATGAATGGACTTGGAAGAGATTCCATCTTTGTGATTGTGGATAGATTCTCCAAAATGGCACATTTCATTCCATATAACAAAATAGATAATGCTACACATGTTGCAAATTTGTTCTTTAAAGAATTGTTCAATTGCATGTTATGCTTAGAACAATTGTATTTGATAGGGATGCTAAGTTCTTCAGTTACTTTTGGAAAATCTTGTTGTGTAAGTAAGGAACTAAATTATTATTTTCTATAACTTGTCATCTACAGACTGATGGGCAAACTAAAGTAGTTAATAGAACTTTATCTACTTTACTAAGGGCTATCATACAAAAGAACATTAAAACATGGGAAGATTGTTTGCCACATGTTGAGTTTGCTTATAATCGTGCTATACATTATGCCACTAAATTTTCTCCTTTTGAGATTGTATATGGATTTAATCCTTTGACTTCATTAGACTTAGCTCCTTTACCTATTTCTGAACATATTAATTTAGATGGCAAAAAGAAAGTTGAGTTTGTTAAGCAGATTCACGAGAAGGCTAAATTCAACGTTGAGCAAATAACGAAACAATATGCAAAATAAGCCAATAAAGGGCATTGACAAATAATCTTGGAACCCAGAGATTTGGTTTGGTTGCACATGCATAAAAAGCGGTTCCCAGCACAAAGGCGGTCCAAGTTACTCCCTAAGGGCAATAGTCCCTTTCAAGTCCTTGAGCGAATAAATAACAATGCTTACAAACTTGATTTACCACGTGAGTATCCTATTAGTGCTACATTTAATATCATTGATTTGAGTCCTTTTGACACAGGCGAAGATTTGAGGACAAATCCTTTTCAAGTGGAGGGGAATGATGATAACCAAGCTAGGAAATGGATAGCGGAACCTCTTAAAATGTTAGTTGGATCTATGACCCGACTTAGAGCTATGTGATTGAAGGAAGCACTCAATGGACTAATCAAAGAGATCTAAGATGAGGAGTAATGCTTGCATCAATCCACGATTGAACCAAAAGTAATCCAAGTCATTGGGATTCAAGATGTCCCGGAACGAAGAGTAATTGAAGACATTTGTTGAAGAGGAAAAGCTATTAGCTTGGAAGCACCAAGCTACCGATGTGGAAGTTGAAGGTCATTGGCCTAAATGGCTGGTGTAGAAATACACCATGTAAGCCAGCAGAGTAGGCTGTTGGCCTTTGTGGCCGGCTTACTCCTACGCTGGTTGGAAATTTCACATAAGCTGTTGACTTTGTATGCCAGCTTAGGGGAAAAATAGCTTGTTCGAATAGGTTTTGCTACATCATTTTATTGTAATTCTATGGACATATAAATAGCCACCAAACTCCTTTGTAACATAACTTTTGACAAAATAGAAATCAAACATCCTTTTCATCTTTTGTTCTTGAAGCAAATCTCGGACTTATCGGAATCGTTCTTTGGTGTTTGAACCTACTTATTAATCGTTATTCCATCCCAATTGTGGCGTAATCATCATACCAAGGTTCTTGCTTCTCTATAAGCAATGGGTCGTGGTCTTTCCATCATTCGTAATCGATTGATGTCTGTTCAGTTTCCAAAATCAATCATGGGTTTCAGCATAGGTTGATGGAGTTCGTGTCAATCGTGTTTGGAGATTGTGTCTATATCGTGCTTTAAAATAAATTATTTTTTGGAGATATATGACTAACAGACATGATCATGTCTAGTTCCCATGTAACTCTCTATGAATCTTCAAATTCAAAATATATTGAGCATAGTCATGTCTAGGTCGTATCTAACTTCAAAACTTCATAACGTTTTCTATTTAGCTCCAAATTTAGTAAAATTTGATTCTTTTTATTTCTTTTTCATTCGATTGTCCATAAAAGCCCTAAAATCAAAATATTACTCAACTAAAATTCAAATTCTTCAAAAACATGCCAAAATCAAGGAAAAATACATTAAACCTCACTTAATTTACATATCAAATTAAGCACTTACAATCTCATTGCTCTTAACTAAGGGTTAATGCTATAATCACTAGAAACTTAAAGTATTTTTCATGAATGCATATTGAAGATAATCAAGTAATTGCTTCAATTCTAGCTCAATTGGCTCCTTAATGGAGGGCATTGATATTTGAATAGCAAGCCTATTATTAGATTCAAAACTCCTTTCTTCAACTCAGAATTGTCATCATGATGGTTTGCAATGGATTTGAGTGCTGAATTCCCATCTTCCTTTTGTTCCCTAATCATCAAGCAAAGTTCCAAAGTATCATTACATAAGAATTTTTGGAGTAAATCTAAAATAGCCAAATCGATAAAATTAACTACGTAATAAGTGTCATCTTAGTGTAAACTCTGCTCAAGCACATCAAGCATCTTCATAGTAACTTCTTCATTACCTACTCTTAGAACTAACTTCTCATCTCCGACATCTATTATAACTTTAGTAGTAGCTAAGAATGGTCTCCCTAAGATATGAGGATGTTAGGGGGAGAATGTTAAGTTTTCTAATTTAGTTTTGATGTTAACAAAAGAGGAATAATGTGTAACGAATGTTTGAGCTTGTCAGAAGTTGTTTTAGAAGATAGTACGTAATTTTTCTAAAGTTAAACAAGGAGACAGAAGCTTGTTCAGAACCTTTAAAAGTGTTACATAGACTATTTTTGTTCTGACAGAAGGTGTTTCAGAAGTTGTGTAGTGTATCCATAGTTATTGTGCTAATCTTTCAGAAGCACTTTTAGAACCTTTACACTAGGAGAACAGTTGACAGGTTTGTTTCAGAAGCACTTTCAGAACCTTTCATATCTGTCACAAATTTTTCCAAATTACGTTCTAATTTTTATATCGATATTTTTTTTAATAAATTTCAAGGTCTAGCTCCACGTGTCAAGTATTTTTGGGTAATATACTTTATGTGTTTCACTAAAGTTAGATTTTATATCATGGGGTTTTTAATTTATATAAAGTCTTACAAGATTTTATTCAAAGATTTCATTTTATGATAAAGTGAGATCATATAAGATTTACAAGTTTTATCAAGATTTAAATTTAGATATTTGTGCTATATTTTAGGAGATACAGCAGTTACAAAGATAAGGATAAGAAATATGGTTGTTACATGAAGATATGGTTCCACAATGTGAGGGATATCTTCAACAAACTTGATCCAAGAAATATATCCAAAGAAGATCTCGATCAAACTGATTTATCTAAGCTTATCCTCATCAAGAATATCATGGAATGCAGATTCTCTCCAACAGATCCAACTTATTTTTGAATTACAAAAATTCAAAAATAAATTCAAGATTGTCACGCGGAAAGTAGCCGTTATGTTCTCTTCATATAAGGAGTGTTTAATTCAAATGAAGAGAGAGAACGTTTTTTAAAAAAACAGAAGAAAAAAGAGACACACGAGAAGAAAAGGCTCATACATCTTCAAGCGAAAAATCTTTACATATACATGTGATTTATTATATAAAGGAAATCTAATATTCCTCATTGATGTTGTAATTCCTTTCGTGAATAAGGAATTGTTTGTTGTTTCATCAATGTAGTTGAGTGATTAACTTAGTGAAGAAGCTAGAAAGACTCAACAGTGAGACTTTGCCTTGAAGAGGTTTATGTTGTATATCTTCAATTTGTTTGATATAGTGAAACACAACCGGTATAAACAACCGGGACCTCGGCGTAGAGCTAGAAGAAAGGACTGACGCTCGAGGCGAAACCTCTATAAATATCTGAGCATCCTATTCTTCTCTACTTTTTATTTACTGCACATTATTGTTCTTCATTATCGTTATTCACGTGATTTTATTAGTCAAGAGTTTTGATTGATTTGCGAAAAAGTGAAACTTTAAGTGATTAATCAATTCACCCCCTCTTGATTAATCTAATTGGGACCAACAATTGGTATCAGAGCAGGACTCATCTATTTTGAGTGAACTAAAATGGTTGAAAATAATGTTGCAATTAATCGAGCTCCATACTTCGATGGCTCAAACTTCTCATACTGGAAGATGCGTATGGAAACTTACATTAAAGCTAATGATTATGATTCATGGCAGGTCATTTCACTTGGAGACAATGTGATCGCCTTGAACGGAGATTCGACCTTGTCAGATTCGGAGAAGAAAACTATCGATAAGAACAACAAAGCAAAAAATTTATTACTGACTACTATTGCTCCATCAGAGTTCTATTTAATATCATTGTGTGCAAGTGCAAAAGAGATTTGGGATATCCTATCTGATACATATGAAGGGATTGATACCATCAAGGAAACCAAGATAAATGCTTTAATTCAACAGTATGAATTATTTAAGTTTAAGTCTAATGAAGATGTCAAAGATGCTTTTGATAGGTTTACAGCTATTACAAATGAGCTTTCATCACTTGGAAAGAAACTTCCAGATCCAGATTTTGTGAGGAAAATGTTGAGGATATTGCCACCATCTTGGGATGCAAAGAAAACTGCTATAGAGGAAGCTCAAGACCTAAACAAGCTAACTCTCAGTCAATTGAGAGAAAAGCTCATGGCATATGAGTCATACATAAAGACCACGCAAAGAGGAGAAGATGGTACCAAAGGGATTGCGTTTAAAGTCAAGGAAAAAAAGCAAAATGAAACTGAAACAGATGATAGCGACGATGAGAAAGAAGAGGACATCGGTCTTCTAGCACATAGACTCAATAGGCTGCTCAAGAAGCAAAGAGGTAAGAAGTTTAATGTTTTCAAGAAAAGTACTGAATATAAGTATAATGATGCAGGAAAAGCGTACAAGGGAAAAGAAAAGAAGAAAGAGAAAAGGGAGATTCAATGTTATGAATGCAAAAGCCAGGACACATCAAATATGAATGTCCAACACTGATCAAGAAAATGGAAAATTATAAAAAGAAAAGTCTAGCAATGTTAGCAACATGGAGTGATTTAGAGGATGCAGAGATAAATTCAGAGGATTCAGAAGAAGAAGAGGATGAGGCAAATCTGTGTTTAATGGCTAGTTTTGAGGTACATTCTGAATCTGATGAAGATGTAACTGAAACTGACATGCTAGTAGAAATGAGTAAGCTATTAAAGGCATTAAAAAGGGCTGATACAAAATTAGCTAAGTATGAAAACGAAATAAAGCTCTTAAGAATGAAAATGAGGCAGTAAAGCAAACAAATTCGTTACTTGCGGATGAAAATGATATCCTGAAATAAGAAAATGAATCCATGCATGTGAGTAATGAAAAAATTAAGAATAGAAAATCACCTACTTGAAGTAGAAACAAGTAACATGAAGGTAAAGATTGATGAGCTGTCCAATTCGTTGAAACTACCTTTAAGAAATTTGATGAAAGTGACAAGAAATTGACCATGTTAATTTCTTCACAAAGAGTTTCAAATGAAAAACATGGGTTAGGATATGGGCATGCTTCGAGTTTCAAAATCGAATCAAAATACAGTTTTTGTTAAGGCTAAACAAGTCTTAAGTAATGAATTCAAAAGCAAAAAGTACATTTCGAACACAAATAATGTTAAAAGAGGAAATACTAGAGACTTTTACAGAAGTTATTCTAACAAGAGGTATCCACACAATAGATACTACAGAAGCAATACCAGAAGGTATAATAGAAGTTATACAAACCAGAATTTCAAGAAGCAGGTAAATGATAGGTATAGGAATGTTAATTCTTATGCATATTTCTTCTGTAATAAATTTGGTCATATTGAGAAATTTTGCTATTATAAGAGAAATAAGCTCAGTAGTCAACAAGTAAATCGAAGAAATCAAATGAGCTTATCTTTTAAAGGGCCCAAACTTGCTTGGGTTCCTAAAAGGACTTAATTCTTTTTATTTGTACAGGGACATGAAGATAAAATAAGAGGAACATGGTATTTGGATAGTGGATGTTCTAGACATATGACTAGAGATGCTTCATTGTTCAGTAGCATAAATTGGGAAGAAAAGGGTATGTAAAGTTTGGAGATGATAGTAGAGGTAAAATAATTGCCACTGGAACGATTGGTATGCCTACTTTTTCTCATTGAAAATGTATATCTTGTGCAAGGTTTAAAACATAATTTACTTAGTATTGGTCAGTTTGTGATAAAGGTTATAGAATGATTTTTGATCAAGACAAGTGCTATGCTTTTAATGAAAATGATGAAAGATTATTTGAAGGAATTAGGAAAAGAAATATCTATCTTATAAAACCAGATGAAATCAATAATGATTGTTGTTTAATTTCTTTGAATGATCATGTTTTTGCTTGGCATAAACAACTAGGACACGTTAATTTTTAATCACTTAGAAAAATTATCTAAAAGGATATTATTAAAGGATTGCCTAAGATAAATATTAAACAAGATGTGAAATGTGATGCTTGCTTAAAGAATAAAATGGTTTCTGTCTCTCATAAAAGTAAAAATATAATCTCAACTAAGAGACCACTTGAATTATTGCATATTGATCTTTTTGGACCTACTAGAGTCTTAAGCATGGGTGGAAGCAAATATGGACTTGTTATTGTTGATGATTTTTCAAGATACACTTAGGTTATATTCTTGCGACACAAAAGAGATACCTTTGATTCTTTTCAAAAGTTTGCAAAACAAATACAAAATGAAAAGGGAGTTTCCATAATTAGTCTTCGAACTAATCATGGAACAGAATTTCAAAATGCAAGTTTTTTAAAGTTTTGTGAAGAACATGGTATATCTCATAATTTCTCAGCTCCATACACTCCTCAACAAAATGGAGTAGTGGAACGCAAGAATAGAACTTTACAAGAGATGACTAGATCTATGTTAAATGAAAGTGGAATTGCAAAGTATTTTTGGGAGAAGCAGTTTCTACAGCTTGCTATTATCATCAATAGAGTTTTCATTCGACCATGACATTAAAGACTGCTTATGAGATGTTTCGAGGTAAGAAACCTAACGTTTCATATTTTCATATCTTTAGATCTAAATGCTTTGTGAAAAAGAATCCACTCAACCTTGGTAAGTTTGATGAGAGATCTGAAGAAGCTATTTTCTTAGGATATTCTCTAAATAGTCGTGCTTATCGTGTTTTCAATAAATCATCAAAAACTATTGAAGAATCAATAAATGTTAAATTTATTGAGGATTTAAGGGATGTTGATTTTGATGAAGAGAAGGACTCCAATTCTAAAGCAGAAGTTAGTTCAAAACCTAAGTCAGAAGCACCTGCTGTTAACATTCGAGGATCTGGTCATTTAGAACCTATTTTAGAGGCAAATACAGAAGGTACTTCAGAAGTTGTAAGATCTGAACAAGAGGCTTCTAAAGCTTGGAGGTATAAGTCTGCACATCCTTCTGATAAAATAATGGCAATATTCAATTGGGTGTTAAAACAAGAAGCTAATTACAAAATCTTGAAAATCATTTTGTGTTGTTATCCGAAATTGAACCTAATAATATGGAAGAAGCGTTAAATGATGATAATTGGATTATATCTATGTAAGAAGAATTAAATCAATGTCAAAGAAACAATGTATGGAAAACTTAGTTCCTAGACCATAGAGGAAAGTCTATAATTGGAACTAAATGGGTGTTTTAAGAATAAATTAGATGAAGACGGTAAAATTATAAGAAATAAAGCAAGATTAGTAGCTAAAGTTATTCACAAAGAAGAAGGAATAGATTTGATGAAATTTGCACCTGTTGTAGATAAAGCAATACGGTTAATGCTTGCATATGTATCTTATAAGGATTTTAAATTTTTCAATGGATGTAAAAAAGTGCATTTTTAATGGTTTTATAAAAGAAGAAGTTTATGTAGAACAACCACCTGGTTTTGAAGATCCTTTCAAATCAGATTAGTTTTTTAAATTAAATAAAGCACTATATGGTTTGAAACAAGCTCCAAGAGCTTGGTATGAAAGATTGAGTATGTTTTTTTATCTCAAAGGTTTTCATAGAGGAAAAGTTGACACTACTTTATTCTTGAAAATTTTGATAATGATATCTTGGTTGTACAAATATATGTGGATGAATATTATCTTTAGATCTACTAAAGAATTGTTGTGTCAAGAATTTGCTGAGACCATGCGGGCATAATTTGAAATGTCAATGATGGGAGAGTTGAATTCTTTTGGGACTTCAAATAAAACAAACAAAGGAAGGAATTTTTGTTCATCAAGAAAATACACAAAACAAATATTGAAGAAATTTGGATATGATGGGTGCAAAAAGGTTACAACACCTATGAGTACTTCATCAAGGTTAGACTCCGACTTAAATGCAAAGAAGGTAAGTGAAAAATTTTATGGAGTCTTATAGGTTCTTTATTGTATTTGACTGCATCTAGACCCGATATTTTGTTCAGTGTGTGTTTGTGTGCTAGATTTCTAGCTGCACCAACAGAAATTCATTTATCAGTTGTAAAGCGAATTTTCAAATACCTAGTTAATACATCAAATTTAGCATTTGGTATCCTAAAAATCAAAATTTTGGTCTAATAGGATATTCTGTTGCAGATTATGCTGGTTGTAAAATTGATAGAAAAAGCACCTCTGGTATTGTCAGTTCCTAGGTGATAAATTAATTTCTTGGTCTTCTAAAAAACAAAATTCTATTGCTCTATCCACAGCTAAAGCTAATTGTTTCTATTGGTAATTGCTGTGCACAAGTTTTATGGATAAAACACAATTGAATGATTACGGAATAAATTTTAAAAACTGTGCCAATTAAATGTGACAACATGAGTGCAATAAATTTGACAAAAAATCCAGTACATCATTCTAAGTCAAAGCACATAGAAATTAGACATCTTTTATTAGAGATCATGTGCATAATGGAGATATAAATGTTGAATTTGTGCCAACCGATAATCAATTTGCAAACATTTTTACTAAACCTCTTGAAAAGGTAAAATTTGAATTTATTAGAAATGAATTAGGAATTTGTAACCCTTTCTGAATTTTTTTTCTCCCGAAACCTTTAATATTTGAAATTTTGTATTCATATAAAAAATTTTTTTTCTCTTCATTCGTTTTCTTCCTTCTCTAACTTTCTTCGCACTCTGCTCTTTCTTTCTCTCTCTATTTTCCTTTTCTCTCATTGTAACTCCAATGGCACCTAAATTTCAGAACGTCTTAAACAAAAATCTTTCAAAACAAAATCATCAACAAACCTTTAGTGATTCATGATGAATCTTTAGAGTCTTCGGAAAAACTTCAAGAACCTTCAATAGAGGAGAATCCGAGTTTCCCCTGACTCTGAATCTGTCATAGGTTCCAAGAAAATTTCCAAAAGAAAACGAGCTGCATCGTCTTCAAAGGAAAAGAAAAGGTTACTCAAGAAACCTCTCGCCCAAGAAAACAACTAAGAAGCAAATGAAACAAAGGAATGTACCAAGTATGAAACCCTCAAATTCAAAATCTCTTCGAAGGAAGAAAAATGAGGTGTGTTCTTGTAGTTTTGTGGATTTTAATTTCTTTACTAGTAATGGATTTTACTGGAATGAACTGTTAGAACCCATAGGATGCATGGAGCTTTACTCTACTCAAGTTCTAGTTTATGGCGAGTGTGTCAAAGAATTTTATGGAAGTTTAAGTCTTGCCCGAAGGAATGTTTTGTTTCCAAAGTATGTGATCAAGACATTTCAATTTCTAGGGCAGATGTAATTAAATGTCTACACCTACATGATGTAAATGATGAAAGTAGAGATTACGAACATGCCTAGGAATGATTGTTTGCTGCTATAAATGGAGGCTTACAAATGGATTATTAGGAAAGAAGCAATGGTCATTGATTTCGAGTTGTTTCCTCGAATCATACACAAGATCATTGTTGAATGTCATGTCCAAGGAAGGGCAGTTCTACTTCAATGTCCATAGAACATGCTCAAATTTTCTATGTGATGATTAATAAAAAGTATGTGGACATGGCTTCTAGAGTCATTGATCAAATGTGGAGAAATAAAGAAAGTTTGGTATTTGGGAATATACTCATGCGGTTATTTGTGTTTAAAGGGATAGTTTTGCCTACCAGCTCTTCTGAACCTATTAAGTTAAAGAGGATAGGTAAAGAAGTTTTTCATCACATGTGACCTTTGTTAAGGATTGTTTGTGGTATGTGAATGATGGTGCACATTTTTTCCATCAAAGGATATGAAAAGAATTGTTCCTTTTGGAATTTCTTCAATATCTGTTCAAGAAGGAGGTTCAGAACCTAGTTCAGAACCTAGAATAGAGTTTGAAACAGATCATGTGAAGAAACCATATGCTGATGAGGCTGGGAAGAGTGGAACAAAAGAATTTATATCCAATGTTGATCTGGAACAAATGACGAATGTTATTCGAGAAAGTTTGAAACATTAGCTATTGGGATTTAGTTAAGATAGCTTTGACAGATGAAGTTCTTCAACAATCTGATCTAGGGAGACTAGAATCAATGGAGTTACAAGTTAAACAAACTTCTGATATTCTTTCTGATATCAAGAAGAACTCTAAGAAAATGCTTACCGATCTCCATCACAATAGAATTCTCTATGATGAATTTAGTGCGAGAGTTACACAAGATTTATCTAATAATGTGATTGCTTTTGACAAATTTGTCTCTCAAGTGAGGAAGATCGGAGATTCAGTTACTAACTCTTCAAGACTTTGGACTCCAAACGGATAAAACCTCCCAATCTGTCACAAGTCTTCATGGTGAAATCAAGCTATTTTATCCAATAAATTTCCAGATTATGTTTGCTTTGGCGCCCATATCATCGACTTGGATACTTCACCAGAGAAACCTTCTTCTACTAAACCTTCCACCACTCCCTCTATGATAGGAAAATTTCTGACACTATCAACCTTTCCAGAACCCAATTTGGATGATGATCCAAATTGCTCATATTTTACTTATGTCTTTATTTCTAATAAAATTTGAGGATAATCTTACAAGTACAATTATAATTCTCCATGGGATGCCAAAATGTCCTACAACTTCAGTTGGACACAGAACATTTTTCAGGATAACAATCAAAGACCCGCTGCGATTGTTCTCTATTTCCGAGGCATTGGATCATGAAGACTTATGTTATTTTGTATCTTGTAATTGTTTATTGAACTATTTTGGTTTTGGGAAACTTTTATTTCTTTGTAATTTTCATTTAGGGTTAGCCACCTTAAAAGTGGCAAACTTGTAATTTTGAGCACTTTTTAACCCCAGGAGTAGCAAGTATAAATACTTGCTTAAGAGAGGGTTTGAGGAGGCTTATTTTTGTAGAACAAAAACTTCTTTTCACGTGAGAATTAGGGGTTCCTAATTGTCATCTAAACTCTTATCAATTTCGATCCCAAGAGTTGAAATTGTGGCGAGTGCAAACACCTTGAAATTGTGAGTTGTATCAATTTCATTTTGTTGTGATTTCTTTTCTTCTCTAGTGTGTCATATCTAGGGTTGAATTGAGATAGTTCTTGGTCAGAATTACTTCTTATTATTGACGAATTCTTGTGTTTATTTAAGGTCCCTTGCAATTGAATTCGAATCATCATTGAGAATTCCCTTTAAAACGTGTTTTTCACTATTGGAAAGGAGTCTTTGGAATTGAGGTTTTCTTTTGAATTTGTGGATTATTTTCCGTGGATTATATGTGATTAGGGTGTTATTTAGAAGAGATTATCACTATGGTATTACAATTATATCTTTGAGCATTGGAATTCTTTACATCTTCACTAGTGTTCACGTGAATTTTACCCTTGTGGATCCGGTTTTACCTTGACTTGAGATTGTTTTTTCCTAAGTCTTTTAATTGTACTTCTAAGTGAAATTAGGCACATCATCTTTTTGGTATCAGAGCTCATGTTGAGAGAAGGGAATTGGTTTCATTTGATTTCGTGGAGTTAATCATCCATTAGGATTGATTTAGTGGAAACCACAATTGTATTGATTGTTGTGGTTTTGAGCTTGTGAAATTACCTTGTCTTGGAGTTTATTTTGCTGTTTGTTGGAGTTGGTTTGGGAAGGTTGTTGCATCATTTTGTGATCACTAATTTATGTGGAAGGGCAGAAGTATAAAGTGTTGTTTACTTCAACAATTTTTGGAACTTGCAAAACTTACCAAAATCCTTGCCGTGGCTTGTTGTGGTGTAGAGGAGGATGTGTAGTTTATTGTTTTGATTTCCATTGTGTAATTCTGAATTGGTGGAGTACAATTTGCAGATTGCATTGAGTTTTTGATTAGTAAGGAATTATTTGAATTCAAACATATGCAATTAAGTTTGTGGGAGTTAATGATTGCTATTTGAATTTGAATTCATTATTACCAATTGAGGAAGGCTTGCAATAAGTGAAGTTGTTTGAATTTCAAATTGAAAGTTGCTGCCTATTGTGGAATTCGGAATTCATTTGTGGAAAGTCACATATTAGTCCTTTGTTATCATTATTTTCCGTGGAAGTGGAAGTTTACTTGTAATTATTATCCATCTTATTGTTGCCGTGGGAAGTAACACATCATCATTGTTGTTGTTGCTTGTGTGTTGCCGTGGAGTGATTTTTGGAAATTAAATTTGTTGCACCATGTTGTTGTGATGTGTTGTGGAGAAGAGTATTACATGTGAGTTGTAATAATATAATTGTAACATTAAGTGGGTTGTTTGTTTGTCTTTTGTAGTTGCTATTGTGTGGAGTTTAGGGAAGTGTAGTAGTGGAGTGTGTACCCTTGAATCCAATTGTTTTGAGGATCAACATACGAGAGTCTACAACTATGTCAAATGACAGTGTGAATGGGGGAATGGGTGAAGAAGCCAATAGCCAGGTTGGTGGAGGTCAGGGTCTATATGTGGCAGGTAGGAGAACTTTGGAAGAACAATTTCAGGAACTCACTACTATAGTTGCTACACTGGCAACTAGAGTTGATAGAATGACATTGCCACAACCACCAGTGGTAAACCAACCGGCACCACCTCGAGTAGCTTCACAAAATCTCATCGAAACAGAGTAGTGAGAGATGGAATTTAAATAGAAGGATGGGTGAGGAGCATCTTCCAAACAGGGAAGAATGGGATGACAATTTTGGGGTAAACCTAAATCAGAATAGGGATTTTAGGCCACCTCGGGGTTTGGAGTATGTGAAACTACAGATGCCATCTATGATGGTAAGGATCGACAGATGAATACTTAGACTGGGAGGATAAGGTCGAAGGTCTCTTCGAATGTTATGAGATCGACGACAGTACTAGGGTCCGATTGGCTGCTGTTGAATTTGTAGGGTATGTTGCACTTTGGTGGAAGAATCTGATCATCAGCAGGGCATCGGGATGGAGAGAGGCTGAGGTTCTGACTTGGAGGGACATGAAGAGATTGCTAAGGAAAAGGTTCATTCCTGAGCACTACAAACAGGAGCTATTTATGCGACTGCAAACCTTGAGGCAAGGGGGCAAAATAGTAGATGATTATGTGCAGGAATTTGAGACCCTTATGATTAGGTGTGGGTCTGTTGAGCCTTCAGAACAAACTATAGCATGATTTGTCTCAGGTCTAAAATATGAGATAGCGTGTATTGTTGAACTGCAGCGCTATACTACACTTGATGAGGCTATTCAGTTGGCCTTAAAAGTAGAGAGACAGAGGAGGTCTAACTTCTTTAGGGCTCCAAGCAGTGAGGCCTAGTACTGTTAATAGACCCATATCAGTCGATAGTCGATTAGGGGAACAAAGGCGGTAGGTGAGGGAGTCAAGGCAGTGGACACTACTACCTTAACCAATATAAAGAGAAAATTTTACCCACTGGGAAGGGTAAAGGGGTCATGGCCCCAGAAACGAGGTAGACTGTTCTCGGATCTACTAGTGGAAAAGTGCGCCAGATAAAATGCTTTAAATGCATGGGATTTAGGCATATGGCTGCATAGTGTCCAAATAAGAGGGTGATGACTCTTATGGAAGACACTGGAGAGGATACCGAGGATGATCATGATCAAATTGAACCTACAAATCTACCAACAGCACTGTAGGAATATTATGATGATCAGAATGCAAACGTGCCTGAGGAGCATACAGGAGGGTTTTATCTATATCTCCTGATACCAGGATATTCAGCGGGGAGAACATATTTCATACCTCTTGTAGAATCAGAGGTAACCTTTGTGTACTCATCATCAATAGTGGTAATTGCACGAATGTTATATTTGCTGCACTGGTAGACAAATTACAACTGTCTACTATACCACATCTTAGTCCTTATCACTTACATTGGTTGGATAATAGAGGTAGTATGCATGTTACCCTTAGGGCAAAGATTCTGTGAGTGTCGAGCAGAACTATCATGATGAGATCTTTGTGATATAGTTCCTATGCATGCATTTCATTTACTGTTGGGTCGGCCTTGGTTGTATGATCGACGGGTGATACATGATGGGTTTGAAAATACCTACGTGTTCAGCATGGGCGAGTCACGCATAGTTCTATTACCGATGACTCCATCTGAGGTCCGGGGTTTTCAAAAACAGATCAGGAATCCATCCACTACCATGGTTAGCCAAAGAGTAGGACAACAGAGATACTAGGGTTCAGTTCCACAACTGATCCTCTAAATTTGAGGGCAAATCTTTCAGAAGCCTAAGGAGATGATGGGAAAATTTCTGACACTATCAACCTTTTCAGAACCCAATTTGGATGATGATCCAAAATTGCTCATATTTTACCTTATGTCTTTATTTCTAATAAAATTTGAGGATAATCTTATAGGTACAATTATAATTCTCCATGGGATGCCAAAATGTCCTACAACTTCAGTTGGACACAGAACATTTTTCAAGATAACAATCAAAGACCCGCTGCGATTGTTCTCTATTCCGAGGCATTGGATCATGAAGACTTATGTTATTTGTATCTTGTAATTTTTTATTGAACTATTTTGGTTGTATTTTGGTTTTGGGACACTTTTATTTCTTTGTAATTATTCATTTAGGGTAGCCACCTTAAAAGTGGCAAACTTGTAATTTTGAGCACTTTTTAACCCTAGGAGTTGCAAGTATAAATACTTGCTTAAGAGAGGGTTTGAGGAGGCTTATTTTTCAGAACAAAACTTCTTTTCACGTGAGAATTAGGGTTCCTAATTGTCATATAAAACTCTTATCAATTTCGATCCCAAAAGTTGAAATTGTGGCAAGTGCAACACCTTGAAATTGTGAGTTATATCAATTTCATTTTGTTGTGATTTCTTTTCTTCTCTAGTGTGTCATATCTAGGGTTGAATTGAGATAGTTCTTGATCAGAATTACTTCTTATTATTGACGAATTCTTGTGTTTATTTAAGGTCCCTTGCAATTGAATTCGAATCATCATTGAGAATTCCCTTTAAAACGTGTTTTTCACTATTGGAAAGGAGTCCTTGGAATTGAGGTTTTCTTTTGAATTTGTGGATTATTTTCGTGGATTATATGTGATTAGGGTGTTATTAGAAGAGATTATCATTGTGGTATTACAATTATATCTTTGAGCATTTGGAATTCTTTACATCTTCACTAGTGTTCACGTGAATTTTACCCTTGTGGATCCGGTTTTACCTTGACTTGAGATTGTTTTTTCCTAAGTCTTTTAATTGTACTTTCTAAGTGAAATTAGGCACATCATCTTTTTGGTATCAGAGCTCATGTTGAGAGAAGGGAATTGGTTTCATTTGATTTCGTGGAGTTAATCATCCATTAGGATTGATTTAGTGGAAACCACAATTGTATTGATTGTTGTGGTTTTGAGCTTGTGAAATTACCTTGTCTTGGAGTTTATTTTGCTGTTTGTTGGAGTTGGTTTGGGAAGGTTGTTGCATCATTTTGTGATCACTAATTTATGTGGAAGGGCAGAAGTATAAAGTGTTGTTTACTTCAACAATTTTTGGAACTTGCAAAACTTACCAAAATCCTTGCCGTGGCTTGTTGTGGTGTAGAGGAGGATGTGTAGTTTATTGTTTTGATTTCCATTGTGTAATTCTGAATTGGTGGAGTACAATTTGCAGATTGCATTGAGTTTTGATTAGTAAGGAATTATTTGAATTCAAACATATGCAATTAAGTTGTGGGAGTTAATGATTGCTATTTGAATTTGAATTCATTATTACCAATTGAGGAAGGCTTGCAATAAGTGAAGTTGTTTGAATTTCAAATTGAAAGTTGCTGCCTATTGTGGAATTCGGAATTCATTTGTGGAAAGTCACATATTAGTCCTTTGTTATCATTATTTTCCGTGGAAGTGGAAGTTTACTTGTAATTATTATCCATCTTATTGTTGCCGTGGAAGTAACACATCATCATTGTTGTTGTTGCTTGTGTGTTGCCGTGGAGTGATTTTTGGAAATTAAATTTGTTGCACCATGTTGTTGTGATGTGTTGTGGAGAAGAGTATTACATGTGAGTTGTAATAATATAATTGTAACATTAAGTGGGTTTGTTTGTTTGTCTTTTGTAGTTGCTATTGTGTGGAGTTTAGGGAAGTGTAGTAGTGGAGTGTGTACCCTTGAATCCAATTGTTTTGAGGATCAACATACGAGAGTCTACAACTATGTCAAATGACAGTGTGAATGGGGGAATGGGTGAAGAAGCCAATAGCCAGGTTGGTGGAGGTCAGGGTCATAATGTGGCAGGTAGGAGAACTTTGGAAGAACAATTTCAGGAACTCACTACTATAGTTGCTACACTGGCAACTAGAGTTGATAGAATGACATTGCCACAACCACCAGTGGTAAACCAACCGGCACCACCTCGAGTAGCTTCACAAAATCCTCATCGAAACAGAGTAGTGAGAGATGGGAATTTAAATAGAAGGATGGGTGAGGAGCATCTTCCAAACAGGGAAGAATGGGATGACAATTTTGGGGTAAACCTAAATCAGAATAGGGATTTTAGGCCACCTCGGGGTTTGGAGTATGTGAAACTACAGATGCCATCCTATGATGGTAAGGGATCGACAGATGAATACTTAGACTGGGGAGGATAAGGTCGAAGGTCTCTTCGAATGTTATGAGATCGACGACAGTACTAGGGTCCGATTGGCTGCTGTTGAATTTGTAGGGTATGTTGCACTTTGGTGGAAGAATCTGATCATCAGCAGGCATCGGGATGGAGAGGCTGAGGTTCTGACTTGGAGGGACATGAAGAGATTGCTAAGGAAAAGGTTCATTCCTGAGCACTACAAACAGGAGCTATTTATGCGACTGCAAACCTTGAGGCAAGGGGGCAAAATAGTAGATGATTATGTGCAGGAATTTGAGACCCTTATGATTAGGTGTGGGTCTGTTGAGCCTTCAGAACAAACTATAGCATGATTTGTCTCAGGTCTAAAATATGAGATAGCGTGTATTGTTGAACTGCAGCGCTATACTACACTTGATGAGGCTATTCAGTTGGCCTTAAAAGTAGAGAGACAGAGGAGGTCTAACTTCTTTTAGGGCTCCAAGCAGTAGGCCTAGTACTGTTAATAGACCCATATCAGTCGATAGTCGATTAGGGGGAACAAAGGCGGTAGGTGAGGGAGTCAAGGCAGTGGACACTACTACCTTAACCAATATAAGAGAAAATTTACCCACTGGGAAGGGTAAAGGGGTCATGGCCCCAGAAACGAGGTAGACTGTTCTCGGATCTACTAGTGGAAAAGTGCGCCAGATAAAATGCTTTAAATGCATGGGATTTTTGGCATATGGCTGCATAGTGTCCAAATAAGAGGGTGATGACTCTTATGGAAGACACTGGAGAGGATACCGAGGATGATCATGATCAAATTGAACCTACAAATCTACCAACAGCACTGTAGGAATATTATGATGATCAGAATGCAAACGTGCCTGAGGAGCATACAGGAGGGTTTTATCTATATCTCCTGATACCAGCGATATTCAGCGGGAGAACATATTTCATACCTCTTGTAGAATCAGAGGTAACCTTTGTGTACTCATCATCAATAGTGGTAATTGCACGAATGTTATATTTGCTGCACTGGTAGACAAATTACAACTGTCTACTATACCACATCTTAGTCCTTATCACTTACATTGGTTGGATAATAGAGGTAGTATGCATGTTACCCTTAGGGCAAAAGATTCCTGTGAGTGTCGAGCAGAACTATCATGATGAGATCCTTTGTGATATAGTTCCTATGCATGCATTTCATTTACTGTTGGGTCGGCCTTGGTTGTATGATCGACGGGTGATACATGATGGGTTTGAAAATACCTACGTGTTCAGCATGGGCGAGTCACGCATAGTTCTATTACCGATGACTCCATCTGAGGTCCGGGGTTTTCAAAACAGATCAGGAATCCATCCACTACCATGGTTAGCCAAAAGATAGGACAACAGAGATACTAGGGTTCAGTTCCACAACTGATCCTCTAAATTTGAGGGCAAATCTTTCAGAAGCCTAAGGAGATGATGGGAAAATTTCTGACACTATCAACCTTTTCAGAAACCCAATTTGGATGATGATCCAAATTGCTCATATTTTACCTTATGTC
Organism: Laguncularia racemosa; assembly: GCA_037954665.1. Classification (NCBI taxonomy): domain Eukaryota; kingdom Viridiplantae; phylum Streptophyta; class Magnoliopsida; order Myrtales; family Combretaceae; genus Laguncularia; species Laguncularia racemosa. Next base: position 144,239 of record JBBMOL010000399.1, read on the forward strand.
TTTATTTCTAATAAAATTTGAGGATAATCTTATAGGTACAATTATAATTCTCCATGGGATGCCAAAATGTCCTACAACTTCAGTTGGACACAGAACATTTTTCAAGATAACAATCAAAGACCCGCTGCGATTGTTCTCTATTCCGAGGCATTGGATCATGAAGACTTATGTTATTTTGTATCTTGTAATTTTTTATTGAACTATTTTGGTTGTATTTTGGTTTTGGGACACTTTTATTTCTTTGTAATTTTCATTTAGGGCTAGCCACCTTAAAAGTGGCAAACTTGTAATTTTGAGCACTTTTTAACCCTAGGAGTTGCAAGTATAAATACTTGCTTAAGAGAGGGTTTGAGGAGGCTTATTTTTGCAGAACAAACACTTCTTTTCACGTGAGAATTAGGGTTCCTAATTGTCATATAAACTCTTATCAATTTCGATCCCAAAAGTTGAAATTGTGGCAAGTGCAACACCTTGAAATTGTGAGTTATATCAATTTCATTTTGTTGTGATTTCTTTTCTTCTCTAGTGTGTCATATCTAGGGTTGAATTGAGATAGTTCTTGATCAGAATTACTTCTTATTATTGACGAATTCTTGTGTTTATTTAAGGTCCCTTGCAATTGAATTCGAATCATCATTGAGAATTCCCTTTAAAACGTGTTTTTCACTATTGGAAAGGAGTCCTTGGAATTGAGGTTTTCTTTTGAATTTGTGGATTATTTTCGTGGATTATATGTGATTAGGGTGTTATTAGAAGAGATTATCATTGTGGTATTACAATTATATCTTTGAGCATTTGGAATTCTTTACATCTTCACTAGTGTTCACGTGAATTTTACCCTTGTGGATCTGGTTTTACCTTGACTTGAGATTGTTTTTTCTTAAGTCTTTTAATTGTGCTTCTAAGTGGAATTAGGCACATCACCTCTCGAGTCACAAGATCCAAAGAATCTTAGTTATTTGTCTTAAATTTTGTTTTGGAATCAAGTTGTAAAAGACTACTTTTATCTTTTATGCATCGATTAAGAGGGAGTTATCCCTTTTGCTGTTAACAAAAAGGGGGAGAATGATTCTATTATGATCAATGCTGCTTATAATGATTCTATATGAATGATTCTATATTGCTTATGAGTGCTTATGATCAATGTGTTTATGATCAATCCAATTATAATGATTCTATTGCGCTTAAGATGCTTTTTTGACATAAAAGTTGTTTTTATTTTGTTTATCTAATGGTGTTTTGTTATCATAAAAAGGGGGAGAATGTTAGGGGGAGAATGTTAAGTTCTCTAATTTAGTTTTGATGTTAAAAAAAAGAGGAATAATGTGTAACGAATGTTTGAGCTTGTTCGAAGTTGTTTCAGAAGATAATATGTAATTTTTCTAAAGTTGAACAAGGAGACAGAAGCTTGTTCAGAACCTTCAAAAGTGTTATACAGACTATTTTTGTTCTGACAGAAGGTGTTTCAGAAGTTGTGTAGTGTATCTGTAGTTATCGTGTTAATCTTTCAGAAGTACTTTCAGAACCTTTACACTAGGAAAACAGTTGACATGTTTGTTTCAGAAGCACTTTCAGAACCTTTCATGTCTGTCACGAAATTTTTTTAATAAATTTCAAGGCCTAGCTCCACGTGTCAAGTATTTTTGGGTAATATACTTAATGTTTTTTACTAAAGTTGAATTTTATATCATGTGGGTTTTAATTTATATAAAGTCTTACAAGATTTTATCCAAAGATTTCATTTTATGATAAAGTGAGATCATATAAGATTTATAAGTTTTATCAAGATTTAAATTTAGATATTTGTGCTATATTTTGGGAGATACAGCAGTTACAAAGATAAGGATAAGAAATATGGTTGTTACATGAAGATATGGTTCCACAATGTGAGGGATATCTTCAACAAACTTGATCCAAGAGATATATCCAAAGAAGATCTCGGTCAAACTGATTTATCCAAGCTTATCCTCTTCAAGAATATCACGGAATGCAGATTCTCTCCAACAGATCCAACTTATTTTTGAATTACAAAAATTCAAAAATAAAGTCAAGATTGTCACTTGGAAAGTAACCGTTATGTTCTCTTCACATAAGGAGTGTTTAATTCAAATGAAGAGAGAGAACGTTTTTTTTTTTTTTAAACAGAAGAAAAAAGAGACACACGAGAAGAAAAGGCTCATACATCTTCAAGCGAAAAATCTTTACATATACATGTGATCTATTATATAGATGAAATATGATATTCCTCATTGATGTTGTAATTCCTTTCGTGAATGAGGAATTGTTTGTTGTTTCATCACTATAGTTGAGTGATTAGCTTAGTGAAGAAGCTAGAAAGACTCAACAGTGAGACTTTGCCTTGAAGAGGTTTATGTTTATGTTGTATATCTTCAATTTGTTTGATATAGTGAAACACAACCGGTATAGACAATCGGGACCTCGACGTGGAGCTGGAAGAGAGGACTGACGCTCGAGGCGGAACCTCTATAAATATCTAAGCATCCTATTCTTCTCTACTTTTTATTTATTGCACATTATTGTTCTTCATTATCGTTATTCACGTGATTTTATTAGTAAAGAGTTTTGATTGATTTGCGAAAAAGTGAAACTTTAAGTGATTAATCAATTCACCCCCCTCTTGATTAATCTAATTGGGACCAACAAAGGAATATCTACATCCACCTCCATATCAAAAATGAAAAATTCTGTTAGGGAGATGGAGTCTTGCACCTTCACTAACACATCTTTAAGCACTTCTCTAGGGAACTTCACTGATCTATCAGCTAACCATAAGCTCATTCTTATTGATTTGGGTTCCCCTAGTCCTGACTTCTTGAACATTTAGTACATCATAAAATTGATGTTAGCACTTAAGTCAGCTAAGGCCTTTTCCTTAGATAAATTCCTAATCAAGCATGGAAAGGTAAAGCTTTCGTGATCCTTAAGCTTCTTTGGCAATTTGTTCAGAATGATAGCAAAACACTCTCCCCCAAGATTTATAGTAGAGAATTTTTCAAGCTTTCTCTTATTTGATAGTAGCTCCTTTAAGAACTTTGCATATCTTGGCATTTGTGATAATGCCTCAACCAATGGAAGATTAATGTGTAGCTATTTGAAAATCTCTAGAACTTGCCATAGTGCTCATCCATCTTGTCTTTCTTAAGTCTTGCTAGGTAAGGAATAGTAAGCTTGTACTCTGGAATGAGTAGTATTGATGATTTCTCTATAGTTGGACTTTCAAGTTGCTTCTGTGTGACCTTACTAGTAGCTAGCTCTTTCAATAGCTTAGTTACCTCACTCTTGTCTACTTGAACTTTAGCTTGCAATTCCTTTCCACTCCTCAGTGTCACTACTTTGACATGTTCTTCAAAAATTATCTCTATACTACCCAATAGTGAACTTTGAGGCCTCTTTAAAAGCATCTTGGCAATCTAGCCAACTTGAGTCTCTAGATTGTGTATGGGAGCTCCATGATGTTAGAGAGTTGTCTCCTGATTTTTCAAAATCATTTCTAAAGACTTTTGCCTCATCAAAGTCTTTAATAAATTTTGTCAACAAATCTTTAAACGATGACTTGGAACTCTGACCAAGTGGTCTTTGATAACCTGGAGGAAGATTAGGATTGCCCCTTGGAATGTTATTGTTGTTACTTTAGGGGACATTTGGGTGGTTTCTCTAACCTAGGTTATATGTATTGCTATATGGATTGTCTTAAAGTCAAATTAGATTTCCTAAATAATCTACTTGCTTAGTGCAAGCTTCTTCACCAACGGAAAGATCTACAAAAGCTAGCTATTGCTACTGTAAAACAATTAAGCCATTGATCTTCCTTAATAGAGCTTCAACCTTCGATATTATTTTAGTAGCCACATCAACATCTAGAACACCTACTACTTTCTTCTCTCTACTTCTGGTGTTTTACCACTCATAATTATTTATAGTCATGTCTTTAAAGAGATTTAAACTTTCTTCAAGAGTCTTGTGTTTCAAAGTGCCTCCATCTACAATGTCTATCATTTGTCTAGTTTGGTAATTTAGGCCATTGTAAAAAATCTACACTTGAAGAAACTCTAGGATCCTATGGTGTAGACATATCCTCATTGACTCCTTACATCTCTCTTAAGTCTCACACAAGGTCTCCATATCAAATTGATGATAGGATTAAATTTTAGCTCAAAGCTTAACTATCTTTGAGGGAGGATAGAACTTATCCATAAACTTCTTAATCAACTCTTGTCATGTGGTGATGGAGTTTCTTGGCAAAGTGTTTAGCCATTGCTTAACCTTGCCTCTTAAAGAGAATGGAATGAGCCAAAAGTGAATTGTATCATCTTGAATACCATTGAACTTGAAAGTATTGCATATCTCCAAAAAGAGTTGGATATGAGCAATTGGATCTTTATCTTGTAACCCGTCAAATTAAGTATATTGTTGTACCATTTAGATGATAGCTAGCTTAAGCTCAAAGTTATTTATATCCACTTCAGGTCGAACTATGCTGAAGTTGGCACCAACCAAATTTGGTCCAACAAAATCAAAGTTGGCTCTTAGTAGATTGTGAATCAAATTCAAATTTCCTTGGTTTAGCTCTTGAGCACAATTTTCATTTAGATCAGTCATCTTTTCTTCTTGTAACTGTTCCTTAACAATTTTTTATGAAGACTTAATTGTGTTCTCAAAATGGTTCTCTATAGCTCGGGATTGAAATCAAGAAGCTTCTTAAAGTGGCTCCTAAACACACACTACATAACATAATGTTAAGCAATCGTTAGCACTAATATCACAATGAAAAGGAGAAGAGAAATAATCAAAAAGAAAAATGGCTAGATTAATAGGTATTAAGTGTCCCTTATATTGGCCACTCTCCCGTAATAGTGCCAAAAACTTGATTAGGATCATAGCCAAACCTTAGTTTTAAAAAATTGAAATACCTGTTCTTAATTCCAGCTATGAAAAAATACGTAAATGTACCTAACATGATTGTAATATAGCATTAAGCATAAGGCCTTCCTATAGAGATAAGCTAAGTACTAGTATCAACTTTGTTCCTATTATCTAACTGTCAATTAAGAGTGATTTAAGTTCTAAACTATTAACCAAATAAGTGATATGATTCTACTAAAACTAACCAGGGATCACTAAAGCAAGCAACAAGGTTTAATTCAATTGTCAAAACAACATAGGTCTCCTTCCATTCCTTTTTTACCTTGTGAATCATTGAATCTAAAGATTATCATTACTAAATTTTTATGTTGTAGAGTTCTATAATTCAAGCTAACAACTCTCTCAAGTGGATTAACCTATCTAACATGAATTTTATTAATTAGGATCTCTCCTCAATCAATAGCGACATAGGATCACATGAGAAACATGAATTCTTCAATAAAAGGTTTTTGCTATCCTATCTCTAGAATTACAAGTAAACCTCATCAATTGTATAGATCTAATCATAGAAGCAATTTCTCAATTAGCTTAGATGATATCAAGCATAAATTCACACTATAAATATATGAATATAAGGAAATCATGGCAGAGCATGCAACTAAACATAAGAACATCAACAAGATTTTATTAAGAACAAATCCTCATCACATGACAAAATAATATTTAAATAAGACCTAAGTTTGAAGTTCACTCCTCCATAAGATTAACAAGGAAAACACAAAGTTTGGAAGAGAAATTAGAATTCATGATTACAACTCATCGAATTAAAGCTAAAATGCCTTAGATCTTGAGTCTTGTTGATTGTTTGCCTTTGTGATTGATTTGAAATCTCTCCCAAAAACCCTAGCAAAGTCTCATTGAAGACCCCCTATACTTTTAATTTTAGATGCTATTTATATATATGGGGTCTCAAAAGTAAAAGAAAATAAAAGAAACTGAAGGCACATGACTTGATGCACCCCCCACCACACCTCATGTCAATTTCACTTGATTTGATTACATCTAGCTCCATTTTTCCTAAAATCAACAATTTCATTAATTAAGTACCAATTATAGATGATTTTCACTTTGAATATCAACTAAAAAGGTCCAAATCATCCTCGAATCAAAGGTACTATAGCAATTATCAAGTGTGTTTTTCTACATGATTGCCTACACTGCTAATTTAAAATGCTCTATCTTGTTTTGTTCTACAAAGCCTTGGACATGATTGTGCTATTTACTGTGTCATGCTTCCTAACCTTGTGAAATTGATATTTTGTTTCAAATTTCACATAATTCTTCTATTAAATCATAAATTACATTTCAAAACTCTTAAATCAAAATAAAGAGTGATTAAGTGTAATATCCATCCAAAATGTAAGAGAATTGACAAAAAAAAAGACTATTATAAATGTTACAAATAATATGTATTTTATAACACTTATCAAAAGACTAAGGGACACACATTTTACTACTATACCAATCAGCTTAACACAATTATAAAAGAGAAATGACATGATCTCCTATATCCATAGATTTTGTGGTTTTACTTTTAACTTGAGCAAATTATATATGCTAATCGAAGCAATAAGAATCTACAAAACAAGGGTGGAAGTTTAAATATATTCATTAATCTAGCATCCAAGAAAAAATGTGCAACTATTTCATGGTTTAAATGGGCTTGACTTGGTAAAGTTTTATCTAAATGAATATAAACAGTCTTGAGGTTAGGATTTAGCACACTTTCAACACGCTTAGATTCTTACAATCTTATAATGTAGCACTAGTTCCCTAATCATAATAGCCTGCCATGTACTATACTAAAGTCTATGATTAGCTGGATTCCAGCACACATAAACTTCAACATGGTACATAAGGTGTCGTTACTTTAGAAATTACCATAAAGATAACCATTTCACAATTATTAAGGCCATCATGTATTAATGTAAATTATAGAATTCTACATATATAATAAACAAAGAAATAAGTTTAATTAGTTAATGTTACTGTAAACACCCCATTTTTGCCCTAGGAGTCAATAATACAAAAAAATAATCAATTTTTAATTTTTTCCAATTTTTCCTCTAATTTAGTATAAATAGTAAAAATATTCAAAAAAATAAGAATAAATAGGAAAACACATCAATTTTGAAAAATGATTTCAGAAATAGTAATAATAAATAATAAAAAAATTTTACAAAATTTGGAATTTTCAAAAAATACAAAAAAATAGAAAAATCGCATTGCATATATGCAATTTGCGAAATCAGAAAAATCAGGAAAGTGAGCTAGCTTAGCTGGTCCGGACCATGGGCTAAGGCGTGCGATGCGGGTGCGAGGTCGCAGGTTCGAAACGCGGGGGAAGCAATTTCCGCGTTTTGTGAATTTTTCATTTACCCAGGACACGTGGCAGCATCTGATTGGCTGGAAGAAGCGCACGCGCCGGGCGCGTGATCGTCTCCTACCTCGAGCCCGAGATCGCCGGTAGAAGGAAAAATTCGTATTTCGGCCGTTTTGATTCGATTTTTTTGCACAAATCCAACAGATCTTCAACATAAATAAGATAAACATTATCTAATTAGAATCAAATCGCAACAAATCGAGGGATTGACACAAATCGGAGTTGGTTTTTCTAACCGAAAATCCGATCAGCTTCAATCGGAGGAAATCCGAGCTTATCCAACTCGGTTTCAAGTGCCTATAAATAGAGGAGGAGGGGAGGAAGCAAAAACACGAATCAGAATTGAGAGAAAGTGAGGAAAGAGTGCAAATCGGAGAGCATCGGAGGAGACCCATAACCGCGAAGCACCGGCCGGAGTTGAACCACCACCAGGAGGCGATCTGGGAGCAAACCACCACCACCATTGGATTCAGCAACCTCGAGAAGCTAGGATTCGACACCTCACCCGCTGCAAAAGGCCACCGGAACGCCGTGAACGAGCCTTCCCCGTCGCCGTGTCCGATCGATCCGACCCGACCCGATTCGACCCGACCCGCGTACCGACCCGGATCCAGGTAAGTCGGATTTTCCAGATTTTTCATTATTTTATTTAATTAATTTTTGTTTATTTATTTATTCCGAATTAATTAATTTATTTATTATTTGTTATTTAGTTATTTATTTATTTATTTATTTGTAATAAATAGGAAAATGTAGAAATTAGATTTTTCTAGAATTTAATAATGTAGAAAAGTAATAAATAAGAAAAATAATAATAAATAGATAGATAAAAAAATAATAATAAAAAAAAATAATAAAATGTAGAAAAATAATGAAAAATAACAATAAAATTTTAGATTTCAAAATAGGATAGATTTTAACTTAAGATAAAAATTTTCACAAAAATCACAAAAATCATAAAAAAATCATAAAAATTTATAGAAAATCATAAAAAAATAATAAAAATTATAAAAGAATCATAAAAAATGAGTTTTATCACTTAGAAAATCCTTTTCTTCAAATAAATCCAAAATTGATGTTTTTCCTAAAAGTCATTTTCAAAAATCAGATTAAAGCTTAGGCTTAGAATTTTTTTAGAAAAATCCCAAAAATGATAAACACATAAAGCAAAAGATATTTCAAAATTAAAATTCACAAACAAACTTAAAGTTTTCAGAAAAGCGAACTACGGCTTGTTTGATCCCGAGTAGTAGGTACGTAGGCACCCATTCGGGTCAACCCATAAAATAAATGAAAAATCCTTTTCTTATAATAATTCAAAAACATAATAAAAAGTAACAGAAACACGATGAAACACATTTCTAAATAAGAACAATTTTAGGAGATTAGGTGGTAACCGTAAGGTTTTAATAGGTTAGCCTCCGGACTTAGAAACTCTGGTTTTCCCTTTTCCTCTTTTCACAAAAACGAGAAGGGGAAATAACGACTACTAGTGGTCCAAATTGAGACTAATCCGCTCCTTTAGTCTTAATTCAATATTTCCCAACAACAGTTGGGTGGCGACTCCAAAAATCAAACGAAATTCCTAACTCAAGTCGAGGATCTACATTAGATGAGCATGGGGTCTAGTCTAGATCGGATTAGGAATGGGAATTCAAAAATTAGACTTGACAGGATGGCGACTCCACTGGGGACCCATGCCGGTAGGCGAGCCACCTGAATCTCTTCAATTTGTTATCTTTAAGAAATGTGTTTCATTCTTTTTACTCTGTTGCTAACCTTTCAGGGACTAGTTAGATTTTCAGATTTTCTTTACTGTGGGGGTTTGCATGCATATGTGTGTGTGAGTAGATGCGGTCGAACCCGAGCCGTCCTAGAAACCTGAGACGGGGAGCCATTGTGTAGGTTTCAAGCGAAGTGAGTTGATTCACCGTTCGGGACCGATTAGGCTATCCCACCCTATGCTTCGATATGGCCTGAGATCCATTTCTCTGAGAATGCAGGAGGCCATAGAGCTCGGGAACCAGTTAGAACCAACCTACTTGCATACATAACATCATAAGGGGTTGACAATTGGATGACAATGTAATGGTTTGTTATTTTGTCCTTGGAGTTCAGGACTATTTCCTTGTAACATTTTCATAGTTCTGTTTGTAATTAGGTTGTTTCTTATTATAATAGATGGCTAGCAGTGCAGTCGACCGTCTCATCCGTAAAGAAATTCGAGTGTACAAACCTTTGGACCCAAAATTGGTACTGGACCATTGGTTCACCTTGTACAACCTAGAGGAGTAGGCCTTCATCCAACAAAAGATCGGCCCCGTCCTCTCACTGACAAGGATAGAGGTGAATTTGCCTTTAGTCCGGGCCATGCTTCAATTATGGGAAATTGAGCCCGCCGCCTTCTTTATTGGGCCGCATGAGATCACCCCTACCCTGGAAGAATACACTCAGTTGCTACAGGCTCTAGCACTAACCGATCAGATCTACATTCCAGACCTAGAGGCTGGGTCAGCCGGTACTTTCAGTAGATTACTAGGCATCCGGAAGACAGCAGTCAGCAAAGCCCTGGCAAACTGTAATGGGTATTGCATACGCATGGATGATTTAGAAGCCTGGTTTATCGCCCGAGAGGACAATGGGGATAGAAAGGACATCCTGTGTGGGGACCCCAAGACTTACAGACAGAGAAGGGTGAACGCCTTCATCTTGATAGCCTTCGCTACCGTACTGTTCCCCACCGGGACCTTCTATATTCACTACAGGGTTGCAGAGCTGGTGACCCAATTCCTCGAGGGAAGATCCTACATCTCGGCTCTACTGGCTGAACAGATCCAGAATTTAAACTTCCTCAAGAAAAAAGGCCATGGGATCCTTCGCTCCAGCCTCAACCTTCTGCTAATATGGTTTGTAAGTCACCTCAAATGCTTCGGGCTGAACATGGTCAGGAAAACCCTAGCCCAAAAGGTGGATCTAGTGGATTCATGTATAGAAAAGGTAAAGCTACTCGACGACCTTACCAACCACAGTTGGGTAGAGCTGCTTAGGAGCTTCAGTGCCGAAGATATTCTATGGACAGCCAGGTGGAGTTGCTGTAACAAAATCATCTTGACTTGCAGAAACTTCCAAGTAGTACCTTTAATCGGAATCAGCGGATGTATCGGATATCACCCAAACTCAATGGTCCGCCAGTTCGGCACTATCCAAGACATAGTTTATCGGCCCTCGGTACAAGCAGTTACCTTTGAGTATCAAGATCCGAACCTGTTAGTAGCTGAGAAGTTTGTGAAGCTGGCAGAGGTCAAAGCACTTTGGGAAGCCAGAATTAAAAGCCCGAATGTAGACCTCGGGGAATTAGATGGCGAAGTGGGAAAGCACCGAGCCACCAGAGAGTTTGTAATCCGCCAGCTATACCAGACAGGGGAAAGAGCATATCGGGTTCCAGACGTCACCCAACTAAGACCAGACAAGATCAATCTAGAGATAGAAGTATACTTGGAGCAGGTTAAGGCCCGAATGGAGGTATACTTTGAAGCTGCGGATCATAAGAAAGACATCTGGAAGGGACGTTTCAAAGAATCCGACCAAAGGAACAAGGCCTTAAAAGCACAATTGGAGAAATGCCAAGCCAAAGTCAAGGAATTGGAAGCCGTCATCAGTGGGAAGTCTGAGCCTCCACAACAGAAGACTAAAAGAACTAGGAAGTAGATCTTTATTTGTAATATTTCATTTTGAACTCCAGAATTCTCAATATTAATAAAAGTAAAGTTTCAATATTACATTGTCAATCAGTTGTCAACCTTTTTACTTTTAGCATCCGCGTGACACATGCATATCATTCGTGCATGCATTACACTAAAAGTAAAACAAAATGCGAATCTAGGTATCAAAATAGCTTCCAAACAATCGAACCCTCCTAGAAGCCCAGTTCTCACGCGCTCAAGAACAAAAATGGCCAACAGCAGTGACAGTCGCAACAACACCAATGTTGAAGCTGCCTCGGACTCTAGGATCATGTCCGTAGAACAAACAGTCCAACAACTGGCTGCCCAGGTTCGCCTCTTAACTGAAAGCATCGGCCTCCTGCGCAACACTCAGCCAACCCAGGAAGAGTATTTAGGGGCCAGAAAGGGAAAAGCAGTAGAGGGACAGCCTCCGGAATATGAGGAGATCAATTCCCACCTTAACCCGGCTTTTGAATTTGAGCCAAAAGTCAACCAGGGGTCGACCTCTGACGACCTGAAGAGGGAAATGGAAGAGAGGCAGAAAGAGATGGAGAAACGACTTTTCCAACAGCTCCATGACAAGATGAGAACCATTGAGGGCCCTAACGGTTTTGAACAGGCCGGAATCACCAACCTGCCAGCATACAGAGAAGAGGCATACCCTGAGAAGTTCAAGACCCCAGATTTCGAAAAGTATGATAGGACCGGCTGCCCCAAAATGCATATAAGGCTATATGCCCGGAAAATGAGCAAGTATGCTCAATACGACCAGCTTATGCTCCAGACATTCCAGGACAGCCTCACAGGCCCTGCATTGGTCTGGTATGCCCACCTGGATTTCAACATCGTCAACACCTGGGAGAAGCTAGCCCTAGCGTTTTATGATCAATATAAGTTCAATATGGAAGTCTCCCCATCTATAATCGACTTAGGGAGTCTCCGGAAGAGACATGCTGAACCATTCAAGGAATATGCCCAGCGTTGGAGAGCCCAGGCCGCCAGGGTAGCAACCCCGATATCTGAAAAGGAATTGACATCCATATTTGTCAATACCCTGGACAAGACCTACTTTTCACATCTGGTAGGCCAGACCTCCTCCATTTTTGCAGAGGTAGTGGCTGCGGGGTGCAGGATTGAGAATGCCATCACCACCAGTAGACTCCAAACAATGGAGCCTCCTAGGGTCACACTGACACAAAGGCCTGTGGAAGGAAATAGAGCTAAGGAGTCCACAGTCAGCACGGTCCACTCCGGTAAAACAGAAAAAGCCGGGACTCGTGTTACATTTCAGACCACGAGTACCCCAGTCCAGCAACCTACGACGGGTCAAACTCAGGCTGTCAAGATCCCAAGGCAGTTCACTCCAATCCCCATCCCACTCAGTCAAGTCTTCGCTCGGTTGAAGGTAGACAACTTAATTAGCTTCGAGATCCCCAACGACCGATACAAGCCCAAGAATTTCGACTCAAGCCTCAAGTGTGACTACCACATGGGTTAAGAGGGGCATTCTATAGATAGGTGCTGGAGGCTCTGGCACAGAATCCAAGACTTAATTGATGCAGGAATCATACAATTGGATTTCGTAAACGCCCCAGCACCCAATGTCAACACCAACCCCCTGCCCAATCACAGGCCCACCATTAATATGATTACATCTGTGGAGTCAGTTCCCAAAGAAGCCCTAAAGACCAAGCCACATAAGAAGTAATCCCGCCAAGCTCTAGAAGAGACTCCAAAAACACACATTAAGAAGAGATGGTTAGCGGGAGACCCAACGGTTGGCACGTTGGGAGAATCACACGGGAGATTTCAGTACTTGGTAAACTATTGTTATACCCCAACTGAACAAGGGCCACCTAGCGGATGGGGACCAGAATTTGAGAAGGAAGACAACCCGATAAAGGAAGAGGGGAAGACTGTCAACACGATCAACTCTCATCAGAAGCCCAGGGTTATACAATGCTATGAAGGACAGTCAGCTGAGGTACAAATCCTAAGAAAAAGATATGTATTCAACGTTCCCATACCAGCAGGGAATTACAAGGTTACACCGTTCGACTATCGGGCTCTCGAAAAAGAGCGACCTCCTATAGTGGGAGGCATCACGCGCTCTGGGAGATTATACGATCCAAAGTATAATGGCCTGACTGAAGAGCCCACCGTGGAAAAAGGGGAAGAAGAGGAAGAAGGACTTGCTGCATTCACGAAGATGGTTAAGGCCAGTGAATACAAGATCATGGAACAATTAAATAAAGTTCCAGCAAAGATATCGCTCATGGGCCTTCTCACAACATCCGAACCTCACAGGGAAGCACTCTTTAAAGTGCTAAAAAAGATTTAGGTCCCGGAAGGTATTGCTACAGACAAATTGGGTCACGTGGCGGACTCCATCTTCGCAATGGACCAAATATCCTTCTCACCGGAAGAGCTAGGGGAAGAGGGAAACCAACATACCAAACTACTGTTCGTAGTGGTCAGGTGCAATGACACCATTGTCTCCCGGGTACTTATCGATAACGGATCATCTCTCAACGTTTGCCCATTGGCAATGCTCAACTTATTGGGGGTAGATCCAAGCAATATAAAACCCAGCTCCACAGTGGTCAAAGCTTTTGACGGGTTCAAAAGAGACATAGTAGGGGAGGTGAGCCTACCGGTGGAAATCGGTCCACAAATATTCCACATCTCCTTCCAGGTCCTCGATATCCTAAGATCCTTTAATTTGCTCTTGGGACGACCTTGGATACATGCTGCTGAAGCCATCCCCTCTAGTCTCCACCAAAGGGTCAAATTCATCGCAAACGGGCAGATAGTCACCGTATTGGGTGAGCAGGATTATGCCATATACAAAGAGACTGCCATACCTTATATTGGGGAAGAAGGTTCAGAAGACCTGGGGTTGCAGATTTTCAATGAAGTAAACATGGTGACTAGCAAGGAGGGCCATCAGTTTAAAGAGGGGCAGCACGGGACGTTTGGACTGGGGTACATTCCTACGGCCGCGGAAGAAGCACTAGCAAAAGGTGTCAGAGGCAGAATGAAGGGGAAGTTGATCGACACCCGGATGTGCATCCTACCTCTCTAACAATCTTTCCGAAAGGCAAAGGTTAGTTAAGAGCTCTGGATAAATGAGGAGGACGACAGCAAAGGGAAATCAACTCCCCGCACGCCTAACCAGCATCCGGCTCTAAACAATTGGTTTTGTTATCCTATCAGTAGCGCTAGGTTAGCTCAAGAGTAGAGAAAGATTATTAAACAAATTTTATTGAGACTATTTATCGAATTCCATTGCAGTTTGTTTTTTCTTACATATATATGATTTCATTTTTTACTCAGATCTCCTACCATCGAACATTAGGGATATTTCGTGCAAGTAGAAAGTAAAAACGTTGATATCATTTCCAACACTGCTGGGTCAGTTGTTGAAGGCAATATTTTAGACCACGAAATAATACAAGAAAATTGGCTAAAACATGAACAAAGCGGAATCTCAATCGACGAGCCTGTGGAGACAGTAAATCTAGGAAGCATGGAAAACCCTAAGAACCTCAAAATCGGGACCAATTTGAGTGCCGAGCAAAAACATGAGATAACCGAGCTATTAACGGAATATGCAGATGTGTTTGCCTGGTCGTATGGTGACATGCCTGGGCTAGACCAGTCAATAGTAGTTCACAGGCTTCCTACAAGGGAAGATGTCAAACCTAAAAAAACAAAAACTGAGAAGATTTAGGCCTGACATCTTACTGAAAATCAAAGAAGTCAAGAAACTGCTAAAAGTAGGGTTCATTGAAGTATCCGACTACCCAGAGTGGATAGCAAATATAGTCCCCGTCATGAAAAAGAATGGAAAAGTACGCGTATGCATAGACTTTCGGGACTTAAACCAAGCCACGCCAAAGGATAACTTCCCCCTACCTCATATTGACGTTCTAGTAGACAACACTGCGGGAAACCATCTCTTCTCATTCATGGACGGTTTCTCGGGATATAATCAAATAAAAAATGGCTGAGGAAGATAAAACTAAAACAACTTTCATCACAACGTAGGGAACTTTCTGTTACAAAGTCATGCCCTTCGGTTTAAAAAACGTTGGGGCAATGTAACAGAGAGCCATGGTCGCCATACTTCACGATATGATGCATCGTGAGGTTGAAGTATATGTCGACGACATGATAGCCAAATCCAAAGAAGGAGAAAGCCATATAGGTATCCTGATAAAATTGTTCAAACGATTGAGAAAGTTCCAGCTTAAGTTAAACCCAGAAAAAATGTACTTTTGGGGTCACAACGGGGAAATTGTTAGGGTTTGTCATAAGCTAGGAAGGCATTAAAATCGACCCTGACAAGGTAAAGTCCATATTAGAACTACCTTCCCCACGCTCCGTTAAAGAAGTAAGAAGCTTACTGGGAAGATTAAATTACATAGCTCGATTTATCTCACAGCTCACCGACAAATGCCGACCACTATTCCGTCTGTTGAAGAAGAACGCCGCAATAGAATGGGACAACGAATGCGAAGAGGCATTCAGGACAATCAAAGACTACCTTATAAAACCTCCGGTCTTGATAGTCCCGAAACAAGGAAAGCCCTTATTCTTATACCTCACTATACTCCCTGAATCCATGGGATGTGTGCTGGGGCAGAAAGATGATGAGGGAAGAGAGCGTTCCATATACTATCTAAGCAAGAAGTTCACAGACGGGGAACAGAGGTACTCGGAGGTGGAGAAGACGTGTTGTGTGTTAATTTAGGTTATGCACCGGTTAAGGTAGTATACCCTTTACTACCATATTGAACTGCTGACAAGACATGATCCCTTGAAATACTAGGCAGAGAAACCAGGCTTGATAGGGAGAATCTCTAAGTGGCAAATGCTCCTATCCGAGTTCGACATCACATACGTAAATCAGAACTCGATGAAAGGGCAAGCCTTAGCCGACCAGTTGGCAGAACACCCTGTCGAGACGGATTCCCAAAAACTACAGGCCCAATTTCCGGATGAGAATATATTGACAGTGGAAAATATGCCAGTAGAAGACTTTGGGATAGAGTAGAACTTAAAATGGAAATTGTTTTCTGATGGAGCCGCCAATGTATTCGGTTGTGGGGTTGGGGCAGTATTGATATCCCCGAACGGCACGCGATTCCCTGCAGTGACGAGACTTACATTTCCTTATACCAATAATATCGCAGAATATGAAGCATGTATACTTGGCCTCAAAATGGCCTGCCAAATGGGAATCCATGAATTAGAGGTATACGGAGATTCATCGCTCATCATACTACAGACAAGAGGGGAATACAAGACTAAAGACCCCAAACTGGTACCATATCATCAACACTTGACAGAGCTAATTGAGGAATTCAAGGCAATCACTTTCACATACATCCCGAGAACTCAGAATTAGTTCGCAGATGCACTAACCACACTAGCATCTATGATCCAGATGAATGGCTCTATGTTGGCCCGAAAAATCATGAGGTTAGGATATTATTGGTTGACCATGGAATCAGATTGCATAAAATATGTCAAGCACTGTCATCTGTGTCAAGTCTATGCAAACCGGATAAATGCTCCGCCCAACGAGCTACACTTGTTATCAGCACCATGGCCATTCTCCATGTGGGGAATCGACATAATAGGCCCTATCACTCCAACAGCATCCAACGGCCATAGATTTATACTGGTAGCGATTGATTACTTCACTAAATGGGTAGAAGCTTCATCATACACCAATGTCACAAAAGGGATAATAATCTGCTTCTTAAAAAGGGACATAATAGCCCGATATGGAGTTCCTGAGTCCATCATCACCGACAACGGTACCAATCTCAACAACAAATCGATGACAGGTTTATGTCAACAATTCCACATAAACCACCGAAATTCAACTCCCTACCGACCTCAAATGAACGGGGCAGTTGAAGCAGCTAACAAAAATATCAAAAAGATCATCGAGAAAATGACAACAACTTACAAAGATTGGCACGAAATGTTGCCGTTTGCTCTCATGGCTTATAGGACTTCAATAAGAACATCCACAGGAGCTAGCCCTTACTCATTGGTATATGGTACAGAAGCAGTGCTACCAGTTGAAGTTGAGATACCATCATTCAGAATCCTGGCAGAAACTCAGTTAACTGAATCAAACTGGGTAAAGAAGAGGCTTGACCAGCTAAATCTGATTGATGAAAGAAGACTGACTGCATTATGTCATGGACAGTGTTACCAACAAAGAATGGCCCGAGCATTTAACAAGAAGATGAGACCTCGGTACTTTAAAGAGGGGGATCTGGTGTTAAGGAAGGTTTTCCCGAACGCGCAAGACTCCAGAGGGAAATTTACCCCAAACTACGAAGGCCCTTATGTGGTGAAAAAGGTTCTGTCATGAGGTGCTTTGATACTGACTCAAATGGATGGTCCAGAATTGAGAGACCCCATTAATACAGATGCTGTAAAGATATACTATCCTTAGGCAAGGGAATTGAAATTTTGCCAATGTTTATGAAAGCCAATGTTCGATATAAATTTCGTTGAGTCGAGTTTTTATTTTTTACAAGCAAAGTTAATATCCCTGAATGGTCAATAATCCAAATCAATTCGCACCATAACAAATATTCTTAAACACATTACCCACCATTTCACCAATGAAAGATAAACACTAAAATGATAATGAATCTTAATATGGTTTGTGATATAATCCTATCTATTTTTTAGCATTAAAACTGAGCGCGTTATTAGGATAACATTACCGTCAAAAGAGCGTTGCGTATAAAGAAAGGGAGCACATCAAAATTGTCGACCCTGTGTCAAGATAAGAAGAAATGAAGCAGAAGCAAACTAGCCCGAAGGTTCGGTTGTTTGGTTGCTATCCACGATAAAACTGGCAAGCACATTAAAAAAATAATAACTGTCATGAAAGGCATCACATCATTTAGGTCGGGCCGTAGAAAGCATATTCAAAAGTACAAGATGAGTCAGCCCGTAGTGGGGCACTTGTCTGAACATGCCCTTTAATAGGGTGGTCAGCCCAAAAAGGGGCACTTTCCTAAAAACTTTGTCCTCATGGTCAGCCCATAGGGGGCAATTTTTGAGGCAAATTCAACTCCAGGTTAGTTAGCCCATAGGGGGCACTTTCCTAAACTTTGTTCTCATGGTCAACCCATAGGGGGCACTTTTTGAGACAATTCAATCCCAGGTTAGTCAGCCCATAGGGGGCACTTTCCTAAACTTTGTTCTCATGGTCAGCCCATAGGGGGCACTTTCCTAAACTTTGTTCTCATGGTCAGCCCATAGGGGGCACTTTTTGAGACAATTCAATCCCAGGTTAGTCAGCCCATAGGGGGCACTTTCCTAAACTTTGTTCTCATGGTCAGCCCATAAGGGGCACTTTTTGAGACAATTCAATCCGAAGTTAGCCAGCCCATAGGGGGCACTTTCCTAAACTTTGTTCTCATGGTCAGCCCATAGGGGGCACTTTTTGAGACAATTCAATCCTAGGTTAGTCAGCCCATAGGGGGCACTTTCCTAAAACTTTGTCCTCATGGTCAGCCCATAGGGGGCACTTTTTGAGGCAAATTCAACTCCAGGTTAGCCCATAGGGGGCACTTTCCTAAACTTTGTTCTCATGGTCAGCCCATAGGGGGCACTTTTTGAGACAATTCAATCCTAGGTTAGTCAGCCCATAGGGTGCACTTTCCTAAACTTTGTTCTCATGGTCAGCCCATAGGGGGCACTTTTTGAGACAATTCAATCCTAGGTTAGTCATCCCATAGGGGGCACTTTTCTAAAACTTTGTCCTCATGGTCAGCCCATAGGGGGCACTTTTTGAGGCAAATTCAATTCCAGGTTAGTCAGCCCATAGGGAGCACTTTCCTAAAAAAACTTTGTTCTCATGGTCAGCCCATAGGGGGCACTATCCTAAAAATCTGTTCTCATGGTTAGCCCATAAGGAGCACTTTTTGAGACAATCCCATCAAAGGTTAGTCAGCCCATAGGGGGCACTTTCCTAAAAAAAAATCTTTGTCCTCATGGTCAGCCCATAGGGGGCACTTTTTGATGCATTCAATTCAAAGGTTAGTCAGCCCATGAGGGGCACTTTCCTAAACTCTCCCGATTAGTCAGCTCTCGGGGCACTTTTCGGAAATGTTCTCCCAAACAGTTGCAAGTCTAACAAGACGCTTCTGTTGACAGGTAGCCAGCTCATAAGGGCACTTCCTGAGTAAATTTTCTTTCCAAGGTTGCAAGTCTGATAAGACGCTTCCTATCATCATTTCTCATACATTCCTACACAATGATGGAGACATGTCCCATCGCCAATTAGTCAGCCCATAAAGCACTTTTTGGGAAGGAACATTACCTTGAATTGTTAGGAACATCTTCAATCGTAGGATTATTAGCTCTTGGAGCATTTTCCTACAAAAACCTAATTCAAGAGGCCAAAAATGGTGTCTTTTGTTTATCTTTGTAGTTAAGTTTTTCAAATCTTACCACAAAGAGGGGCAGCTGTAAACACCCCATTTTTACCCTAGGAGTCAATAATACTAAAAAATAATCAATTTTTAATTTTTCCCAATTTTCCTCTAATTTAGTATAAATAGTAAAAATATTCAAAAAAATAAGAATAAATAGGAAAACACATCAATTTTGAAAAATGATTTCAGAAATAGCAATAATAAATAATAAACAATTTTTACAAATTTTGGAATTTTCAAAAATACAAAAAAATAGAAAAATCGCATTGCATATATGCAATTTGCGAAATTAGAAAAATCAGGAAAGTGGGCTAGCTCAGCCGGTCCGGACCATGGGCTAAGGAGCGCAGTGTGGGTGCAAGGTCGCAGGTTCGAAACGCGGGGGAAGCAGTTTCCGCGTTTTGTGAATTTTCCATTTAGCCAGGACACGTGGCAGCATTTGATTGGCTGGAAGAAGTGCACGCGCCGGGCGCGTGATCGTCTCCTACCTCGAGCCCGAGATCACCGGTGGAAGGAAAAATTCGTATTTCGACCGTTTCGATTCGATTTTTTGCACAAATCGAACAGATCTTCAACATAAATAAGATAAACATTATCTAATTAGAATCAAATCGCAACAAATCGAGGGATTGACACAAATCAGAGTTGGTTTTTCTAACCGAAAATCCGATCAGCTTCAATTGGAGGAAATCTGAGCTTATCCAACTCGGTTTCAAGTGCCTATAAATAGAGGAGGAGGGGAGGAAGCAAAAACACGAATCAGAATTGAGAGAAAGTGAGGAAAGAGTGCAAATCGGAGAGCATCGGAGGAGACCCATAACCGCGAAGCACCAACCGGAGTTGAACCACCACCAGGAGGCGATCTGGGAGCAAACCACCACCACCATTGGATTCAGCAACCTCGAGAAGCTAGGATTCGACACCTCACCCGCTGCAAAAGGCCACCGGAACGCCGTGAACGAGCTTTCCCCGTCGCCGTGTCCGATCGATCCGACTCGACCCGATTCGACCCGACCCGTGTACCGACCCGGATCCAAGTAAGTCGGATTTTCCGGATTTTTATTATTTTATTTAATTAATTTTTGTTTATTTATTTATTCCGAATTAATTAATTAATTTATTATTTGTTATTTAGTTATTTATTTATTTATTTATTTGTAATAAATAGGAAAATGTAGAAATTAAAATTTTCTAGAATTTAATAATGTAGAAAAATAATAAATAAGAAAAAAAATAATAAATAGATAGATAAAAAAAAATAATAATAAATAATAAAATGTAGAAAAATAATGAAAAATAACAATAAAATTTTAGATTTCAAAATAGGATAGATATTAACTTAAGATAAAAATTTTCACAAAAATCACAAAAATCATAAAAAATCGTAAAAATCATAAAAATTTATAGAAAATCATAAAAATTATAAAAGAATCATAAAAAATGAGTTTTAGCACTTAGAAAAATCCTTTTCTCCAAATAAATCCAAAACTGATGTTTTTCCTAAAAATCATTTTCAAAAATCAGATTAAAGCTTAGGCTTAGAATTTTTTTAGAAAAATCCCAAAAATGATAAACACATAAAGCAAAAGAAATTTCAAAATTAAAATTCACAAACAAACTTAAAGTTTTTAGAAAAGCGAACTATGGCTTGTTTGATCCTGAGTAGCAGGTGCGTAGGCACCCATCCGGGTCAACCCATAAAATAAATGAAAAATCCTTTTCTTATAATAATTAAAAAACATAATAAAAAGTAACAGAAACACGATGAAACACATTTCTAAATAAGAACAATTTTAGGAGATTAGGTGGTAACCATAAGTTTTTAATAGGTTAGCCTCCGGACTTATAAACTCTGGTTTTCCCTTTTCCTCTTTTCACAAAAACAAGAAGGGGAAATAACGATGACTAGTGGTCCAAATTAAGACTAATCCGCTCCTTTAGTCTTAATTCAATATTTCCCAACAACAGTTGGGTGGCGACTCCAAAAATCAAACGAAATTCCTAACTCAAGTCGAGGATCTACATTAGATGAGCATAGGGTCTAGTCTAGATCAGATTAGGAATGGGAATTCAAAAATTAGACTCGACAGTTACAATCATCCAAAAAAGCCTATTTGAAAGTAAAAAAGATCTATTCTAGTATCTTCTTCCTCATTCGCCCATCTGCTCATATCATGAACATTCTCACCACTAGCTAGGTTTTACCAGGGTAAAACCAGAATGGTGCCTGTAAAAAGTGTAAATTGTGGGGGTGTAAGCTATAAAGCTTAGTGAGATCTCATCTCAAAACCACCTTTCATGCAAAAGCATGCAAGTTTTCACTTTAATGCAGGAATGCATGAACAAATCATATGCCAAACATCACATGTAGTCAATCGGAAACTACATGAGGTCAAAGGATATTTCCAACCAATATATCCCTCCTTCGACCTTGGGTTGAGGATCATTTTCAAATTCCATTAGAGTTCAAGCGTATCAATTTCAATACACTTAAATGCATCCTTAGCTACACAAATCAGAGCTACACTCTGTACATCAATAGTTATGCTAGAAGAATGATCTTTTAAGTAAGGACTCGGGACAAACTAAAAGAAAATAAAGTTTTCCTTGTATGCAAACCTCCAGATGCATGCACCCAAAATAGTATAATGAACATAGACTCACACTAAGACATGACGATCTTCTAGTCATGTTTGTATTGTTAGAATAGGAAATTCCTTCAAAACATCCTTTCATTATCTATGTAATTGTGATGAAAGATTCAAGAATATGCAAGAAGATATTATGCATGATCCATTTCAAATAAGTTTTTTGATAAGCTTAACTTATGTTAAGAAGTGACCAAGTAATTTGTAGACACTCCATCAACTACAAGAATAGCTATTAATATAAATAACTTTACTTTCTTTTCCTTTAGGCTTTATCAATCAAGCAAACAACCAAATTAAACACATACATACGTTAATTAAAACTCAACTTTAGGTGCTATTAAAATTACAAGCACAAATCAAGAGGCAATCATCGTTAGTACTTACCTTGCCATTTTTTTTTCAAAGATCATAGTAATCCTTGGGTAGAACTTGGTAAACTTCTAAAAAAACTATAAACATGGATAAATATGTATACATATAAGAATCAACTACTTTTAAAATAAATTATTCTAGTGTCCCATTACTAACCCCATATGTTATTAGAATATTTTAGTGTCATTTGGTATTAAGTCCTTTGTTTAGGAAATAGGCCTGTCGTCAAGGTCTTGGCTTAGGTTGTTGTTCAGGTAAAGTCCTATCCTGCCATAATAAGGAAAATATGTGTCCAAGGCATATTTAAAAAGTATGTCCATGAATATATGTCTGTAATATGTCAAAATATGCCAAGAATATGTCCATAGATGTTCAATAGATCATAGATGGTTACAAATGGTCATAAGACCTCATGCTTTTGAAGATAAGGATTTAACATCTTTCCTTGACACTTTCGTATTTATTAGGAGTTTAAATTAAATCGAACAAAAAGTATTCTAAATGAGAAGGAAATAGAATAATTTTACATAGATAAAGTTAGTTTGATGTGGTATGATAGTTATAATTTATAACTATGACATATGAGGGTTATTAGTGTGTGTATAATGGATAAGCTATGAAAAAAAAAGGTCTGGGTAGATTACGATTACCTTTTTTTTCTTTATGTAAACTCTTAAGATAGAGATCCTAAAACATGGAACTAAGCTAGGTTCTCATGGAAATCTAGAAATAACCCTATCTTCTAGGAAATTGCTTACCTTAAATCAAAGGATTTGTAGTCAAAAAATAAGCTTGTCTTTAGGGATGTAAGTGGGATTATTTTTTAGTGAAACTTTCTGATCTTTTGGGGGATTGTGAGGTGTGTTTGGTGGAAATTTCTTGGAGTAAAATTGGTTGCAATTGTCATGGGATTTGTGGGGTAGCTAGTAAGGGTAAATTTGCTTTTTACTCCCCTTTTTAAACTAGTTATATTTTATTGTTTTGTAAATTAAATTGGGTCTTGATTTGGCACACCTAAGGAGAAAAGATTAGGTGGGTTTTAGGAGTGTGATTTTCCTAAGGTCTCATAGAATAGGTTAGAGTAGTGATTACATGTGATAAGATAGGGTTGAGGTGGCAAAATCACATGGGTCTTGACCTAGTCAAGAGGTGTGGCGACTTGAGTAACTTTTAGGAGGTTTATTGAGCTGATTTTTTGTTTGCTTCTAGATAATTCACTTAGCTTGGTCGTGAAAATTTTTTGGTTAAATTTGTTTAGGTTAAGATTGGTTAAGCTGGCCTTAAACATAGGGTAAAACAAGGTTAAATAAGGTGTTTAGTATAAAGAAGAGGTTTCTAATTTATTTTTGCGGGCTCATCTGTTTGAATTTTTCCATGATATTTTTATGGGTAATTAAGGTATATTTGTGGTATAATAGGGAAAATTTTGGCTAAGATTTAATAATTTTAGGATAAGATAGGTTAAGGTAAGTAAACCTTGGCTAAATTGAAAAAATTCACATGTTTAAAGCATTAACTTGGAACCTGATTTTCCTATGCATAGTTCTAAATTATTTTATGGATTTTTCTTAGGTTAGACAAGATAAAATAGGGTAGGATGTGGATAAGATCAGGTGGAATAATTTTTTTCTTGATGTGATAAGGTGAAGGTTGAATTTGCAAAGTCTTGGGGGAGAAGTTGGACTAGAAGTGGCGTGAAGGAGAAGGGGTCCTAGCTAGTAGAGTTTTGTCCAATTTTTGTGGTATTTCTTTGTTACTGAGTCATTAAGATATAATATTGAGTTAGAAAACTTTTATTTAAGATAAAATAAGATTTGGGGGGTGATTTCAAGCATAATCTCTTAAAAGGATTTTAAGGCAATGTTTAAGGAGCTTCCATTTTTTTATTTAGTTTTATAATTTAATTTGTTATTGATTTGGGCTTATTTTGGCTTACTTATGTTCTAAGATATTAATTCTTTATGATTAGGATTAGTTAGGCTAAATTTAGAAAGGATTTGATTTAAGTCAACACTTATTTTCTCGATGCATTAAATGATCCTTTAAAAGTTGACTTTAGTCAAAATTGGGTGGATTTTAGGTAACCGTATTTATATTTTTTAAATCCATTATTCCAAAAGTACTTTGGTTTATGTATTGATCAAGTATATGAATTTTGATCAAAATCGAATTTGGTTTACTAGGAAAAATCTTAGGGTGAAAATCGAATCCTTAAATAAGGCGTTTAATGATATTAGGTGAATTTAATGGTTTCTAGTTGAGCTTTTACTAAGTTAAATCCATCAATTGTACAGAAAAGGAATATTTCATAATTCTACAACATCTTATTTTCTATGTCTATCCTTAACCATGTTGAATCTTAATTCTAATGTATCAAGTCCACCTAAGTCTTCCCGAGGGTATCGAATGGGAGACTTAGTTAATAAGTTGAGTTAAGTCAGTTGACTTTTATTAACTTTTACTCCAACTAAGTTGACTTAGTTCAACATATGATATATCGGGTTATCTTTAATTCCTAAACTAATCTTGAGTTCATTTGAAGTGATAGCTTAAATGTATTTCCTTATCATAGCCTATTCGATAGAGTTTCTATTAGGTGAAATTTAAGGGAGTTACAAGTTTCCACATATATACCTTAAGGCATTAAGAGCTCGAGAGCATTACACTATGCTTATTGGAAGTCACATTAGGAAGGAAGAGGAATCAACACTAGTAGAACATTTTCCACCTAACTCTAATGTCACTAGTGTTAAAGCTTTGCTATTATAGCATGAAAATCCATCCGCTTGTAAGATTTCTTGCAAAAAAAAAAAATTAGAAGATATAATCTACTAAACCAATTCACAGATAAAATGCAATTCAATTAAATGAGTTGAAAGAGAAATCTATTAGAACTAGTGTAGAAGACTCTTCTATTTTTGCCACAAAAGCTATTTAGGAATACTAAGATAGACTTCAAAAACCTTCATAGATTTATTGACTAGGTAATTGCGGAGAGCATTAGCTAGAAGAGAGGAGCTTCTTAGAGCCAACCTTGAAGGTTTAAGTATGACAGTAATGTCAGTAGATAATGCCCCTATCAACAACTCTAAAGACACTTGGATTATTATATTTTTATTAGAAGGTCTAATACCTAAGAAAATGATTAATATAATTTCAATAGATGAGAGTGGAACCAATTAACCAAGAATTTGTTGAATGCAAAACAAATAAATATCTAGAAATCATAGGCTTCGAGGATCGAATTTGAGGATCGAATTCTAATTTGGGAACTTGGCAATTTGTAACATACAAGGAAAATTAATAATTAGTGTGAAGAATTCGAACTTCTAAAGGAAAAAGTTGAAATGTTCAATGTTGATAAAGTCACAATTCATGACTTGCACATGGAAAAGGGAAATATATAAAAAAATTCAAATCTTTTCCATGCAAACACATGGATACTTTGATAAACATAGGACAAGTTTTGATTCAAGTTTGTTAAAAAGAACATATGCATGAAAAATGCTAGATTACAAACTTAGTAATAGAAAGGTTAAAATTTCATGTACTACTAAGGAGAACAATCAAATATCTAAAGTCCATCAAGCATACACTCTTCTCATTTTCTTCCCTAAAAAAAAGTCATTGCTTCGTAATTGTAGATAGCTAAATCTAATTCATAGGCTTGCAACCTATTACTTTAATGAATTTAACTCTTTGAACTGAAGTTACAAGGTTTAGAGAGTAAAGTCCATGTTTTGGGGTGATCAAAGGAGATTTGGCAGGGTGGGCTTAGGGTAGGTTTTGTTGGATCAGCCCATTCGATCTAGCTTTTCTCAAAAAGGCTCACACATACACATACATACTAAAGACCTCTAATGAGCTTAGACCCATACAAAGCCCATATAAGGCTTCATTTGATATGAACCACTAATCACCATCACTATCTGATGAACGAGATTTATAGCTAAATACTATAAATACCCCATACTTCCTCATGTAAAGAAGGACTTCTTAGGAAAAAGCACTGTTACTTCGCCGAAATTTCCTTAGTAAATAAAAATACGATATTCCTACATCCACTGACAAAGCATACACTTGTTACTATAGAGTTGAGCCTTATTTGAGACTACCTATTCCTCCTCCTTATCTCAGTCACCTTCTGATCATCCCTATACATGTTATTTCCTTATTAGGCCATGTGTAGCACATTTGCATGCAGCACACATGTGACCCCGCACTCAAACCAACAATACCCACATTTATTTGGTGATTCCATTAGGGAACAAGTAGATTGATACCATGGCACATTCAAGGAGAAGAATACCTAACTCTACTAATGGGAACAATTAAGAGCTAGACACCAATGTTGAAACTACTGAGTAAATCACACATACCTTTGGTGATGCAAACTAAGGAAATAATGTACCAAATGGTGCACTTGATACTACTTAAGTCATGTAGGCAATCTACGAGAACAACAGGAAGATGGATCTATTTATTACTATGATGACTCAATTCATGCCTACTATGACTACTGTTGCTAATGCACATCAAGGTACAACCTTGCTAAATCATATAGACATTGCATCACAGCATGATCCTCAGGCATCTTAACAAGTTAACTCTCTTGTTATCAATGACCAAGTAGCAACTAAAGAGCAAGCTCAAACCCAAGAACCTACACCTGCACAATATTCGACTGTTGTGGTAAGGGAGGTAGGAATTCAAATTTGGGGCCCTTTATCTTCGCATAATACCTCACATGTTACTATTGCTAAACAGATGAATCACCCTAACCTTATCCTCGTCACAAAAATAGGTCTTAGAGCCTTTGATCTGAGAGGTTCATCTATTATAAAGGAAGATCTAAATGCATATCTAAGAGAAATACAAGTGAAATCTACCATACGAATTCCAGAATTGAAGCTAACTTATCATCAGCATATCGCAACAAAGCCATATCTAAAGGACTATGTGAGTCTAAAGTTTATGCTCTTTAATGTCAAGAAGGGAAGTGCTAAGAAGCATTTGATAAAATTTATCAAGATGCTGGAATTCTATGGACTAGATGATGACTTCAAGCTTAAAGAATTCTCTAAGTCTCTCACTAAGAAGGCATATACATGGTATGTTAATCTTCCTCTAAGGTTAGTAGACTCATAGGGGAACATGTGCAAGATGTTTCTAGAAAAATTTTTCTTGATTGAAGAAAGGGTAACTCTTACTGACATGGGAAGAATTGATCAAAAATCGAAAGATGACCTTATGGATTATATTGAGAGGTTCAAAGAGTGCTTCCTTGATATCTAGGATATTTGTGATGAAAGGGGACTAGTAAAGATTTGCATATAAGGGACATTTATTGAGTATGCTGTTCACTTGGAAAATTTATCTTTGGTTTCATTCGTAGTATTAGTTGAAAATACGTAATGAACCAATAACTTAGTTATGAGACAAAGGGGTGAACATACAAGGCTCAATAAAAGAGGGCCATTCGTGAATTCTATTCAAGGAGAGAATCCTAAGGTAAGAAAGAAACCTAAATGGAGAAGCCTAAGTTTGAAAGTTTAAGATACCTATGCCCAATGGGTAAGGTACATGCAATGCTTGACATATGGCTACAAGATGAAAATATTAGGCTCTCGGGGGTTAAATGTCTTCCTACTCCTAAAGATAGAAATAATCCAAAGTTCTATAGATTTCATAAAATTGTAAGTCATTCGACTAAAGATTGTTTCACTTTAAAGAAGATATTTAATGAGAGGATACAAACTAAGGAGCTTATTAATGAAGATAACAATATCCATAACAATCCTTTGCTAGCTTATAACAATCAATGTGGAGTGGTGAATGCCATCACTCATGACCCTACTATTACAAAAACAAATGATGAGCCATCTGTCAAGATAAACAAGGAGAAAGGAAAGTAGATTTAAGTGGAGGAGGATGAGTGCCTTCCTTCTATTGTAGTGTTTATGAAGACATCAAGTTTTAGAAATTTCTTTAACCTTCTTAGGTTTAATGAGAAAGCTAAGCTTGCAATAGCTACTACACTCACATATATTTCAGTAGATCAATATGTGAAGTGTAGTGTGGCGAAACCTATGACAAGAATGGCCTATGCCTATGAAAATGCAATTTTATTCAATGAAGCTAACATGTGTGTCAAGGGTTTAAATCATAACTGTCCTTTGCATGTTGAAGGTACACTTGATGGCTATTCAATAAAGAGAACATTCGTTGATGCTACTTCTTCTTTGAATATCATGCCAATGTCTACCTTTCAAGCTGTTGGAATTGATATTCAAAGGCTTGTGAGACAACCCATCTCAGCGAAAGGCTTCAGTTATTCTCTTACAAAGAAATTAAGACAAGTTAATGTAGACCTCA
Organism: Laguncularia racemosa; assembly: GCA_037954665.1. Taxonomy (NCBI): domain Eukaryota; kingdom Viridiplantae; phylum Streptophyta; class Magnoliopsida; order Myrtales; family Combretaceae; genus Laguncularia; species Laguncularia racemosa. Next base: position 173,169 of record JBBMOL010000399.1, read on the forward strand.
AGGTTGGTGCCATCCACAATTTTGTGACTTTTCATGTAATTGTTACACTTGTATCCTACCATTTGCTTGTAGGAAGAAAATGGCTGCATGATCATAGTTTAATTCCTTCAACATTACATCAATGTATCAAGGGCCATTAGAAATGGAAAGATATGTTTATCTCTATTATTAAGAGTCCCTTCAAGAATGGTGAATTGTATTTCATAGAGTTGACCTTCTTTGATGAGTTTGTTAAAGAAGGAGAGATAGCTATTGCAAAGCCTGCTAGTATTCCATTACCTATGTGGGACGAAATTCAAGAAGGCTAGTAAAAGAAGAGAAAAATGCATAGGTGTTGCGAAGGTAGAAAGAAGAACAAGAAACTAGTTGAAATTGAAAGTTATGGGAAGATAGGCAAATAGTATACCACTTATGATGGTCACAAGGCTTTAAGGAGGTATGCTTATCCTCATTAGATCCCATACAACTCCAAGATGTCTAACTTGCCTCCATATCAATTATAAGATAAAAAAAAAAATTCAAGCCAAAGAGATAGAAGAATTGGAACACACGTAACCTAGTAAATTGCCGTAACTAATCTTCGTTAGCAAAGGCTTGTTACATGAGATAAAAGCTACCCTTATAGAGTTCTAAATGGAGTATAAAGATGTGTTTGCATGGACATATGAGGAAATGTTAAGGCTCGATCCTAGTTTGGTGGTGCAAAGGCTAAGTGTCACCCTAGAAGTTATGTATATGAAGCAAACACAAATGGATTTTCCGTCTTGAGATCGAGATCCAAATGAAGCAGAAGATTGAAAAGTTACTCTATGCTAATCTTATCAAGCTGATTAAACATCTTGAGTGGTTAGCTAATGTCATGCTAGTGAAAAAGAAGAATGGCTAAATACCTATTTGCATCACTTTTCAAGATTTAAACAAAGCTTATCTAAAGGATGACTTTCCTTTATTAAATATTGATATGTTAGTGGATGCAACTACAGGGCATGAGTTATTTTCATTCATGGATGGTTTTAGTGACTATAATTAAATCAAAATGGCTATTGGAGATGTTAAGCATACTGTATTTAGAATAATAGTGGGAAACTTTTATTAAACCATCATGCCTTTTAGACTTAAGAATGTGGAGGTGACATATTAAAGGGCTATGATTGCCATATTTTATGATATGATGCATGACTTCATGGAGGACTATGTTGATGATATTGTCATCAAGTCAAGGAGAGCACTTGATCATTTGGTTCACCTATAAAAAGTTTTTTAGCGGTGTCGACTCTATAAACTCCACATGAATCCTCTAAAATGTGTAATTAGTGTAGCTTCAGGGAAGTTTTTAGGATTTATGGTCCATAGAAAAAGAATTGATGTCAACCTAGCAAAAATCCAAGCTATATTGTCTATACCATCACCAATTACTCCAAAAGAGTTGAAGACTCTCATGGGTAAAGTCTCCTATATTAGGATATTCATGCCAACACTAGTAGAGATTTCATATCATTTGCATCAACTTATGAAGGAAGAGGTCCCATTTGAGTGGAGGTAAACACATGAAGAAGCGATTAAGAAGATCCTAACCTCCCCTCAAACCAAACACATGGTGATGAAGGGATTGTCGTTGATTTTGTACCTTACCTCCATTAATGAATCAATTGGGGCCTTACTTGCGTAAGAAATAGGCAGGCCAAAAAGATTAATTTACTATTTCAACTGAACCCTTCAAAGGAGCGAGGTCAACTACTCAACTTACGAAAAGCACTATCATATGCTAGTATTTGCCTTGCAAAAATTACAGCACTATTATAATGCCCTAGAAATCTTGAACCACTATATTAAAATTTTAGAAAATAAGCATAACAATAAGTACTTCTAAGCTAGGCTAGCAAAAATAATATTTTTGTGATTTTAAAATTTTCAGAAAATTAATTATCAAAAATTAAATCATTATAATATATTAATACTACTTTAATAATTTACGTATATTGAAAATTTTACAACAAATAATAACAGACTTTAAAATAGAAAAATAAGGAAAAAAAGAGGACTCGTTTGATAATTATAACAAATAATAAGAATTAAAATTTTAGATTTATGATAGTTAAATAGAATTTTTAAGTATATATTTATACTAAGAATATTTTATTCAATATATATATAAATTTTCGTATTAAAATATCATAATTTAGATAATATTTAGATAATATAATTGAATATTAATACAAGTACTAACCAAATCCATAATTCAATATTTGTATACAACCTTATCCCTTTTCCTTAAATTGCCTTGCCTTTTTCTATCTCCTCATTTTTTTTCTTCTCATAGACTCCCTTCCCTTTCTTTTTCTTCTTTCTTTTCTCTTCTTCTCCCTTCTTCCTATTTTGATTTCAACTTTCCTCTAAAAACTTCAAAAATCCATAACTTTCTTATACTCACTCCAAATAAAAAACTGTAAGCATCGTTACGATTCTTGGAAGGAGTACTTCGCAAAAAGACCCCACATGCTAGGTAAATTTTGAATTTAAATTTGGGCAAAAAAAATCCACACGAATTAAAAAAAAAAAGATTCAATGTTTATTTTTAATTTTAGTGAGTTTAGCTACTAGAATTAGTTTTAAGTTTATAATTCCTTCATTATTAGGTGAAAGACTCGAATTTACGTGATTTCTCGAGGGTTATTTAAAGCTCTAAAGCTTAGAGATCCAAGTGAGTAGGAAACTCTATGATATGCTATAATATTGTGATCAATTCTAATATATTCTGTTGTTACTTGGTTGTTGTTGCAGTTGTTGTGGCTATTAATATTTTTAGAGTAAGTAATAGGGTAAAATGAGTTTGGAAAGGAAGTTTTATGAAGAAATTAGTAGTTAGATAAGTTATAGATGAGTACTATCTTAGTGATATAGAGAATAGAATGGGCTAAGGGTTTGGATATCACCATTTTGACGATAGCACTTTACACCATTTTGCCAGTGCTATTACTATCGGCTTAATACCATGATTCAACTTTGTTTTCTTCAAACTAGGTTAAAACATATAAACCTAACTTTTCCTTCTATGGCCAGTGTATATGTATTCATGTTATGGAGCAAATTATATATCATCATATACACATATAAAAATCTAATTCTGAATATGTATACATGTTTGGACAAAATTATTTTCATATTATATTTATAGAATACATTTATACATATAATTATATGGAATCACATATAAATAGGCATAAACTTAAAGACTTAAAAAATATTTGATTGAACAAAATAATTCCTATCTCCACTATGTTAAACATATATATATACGTATATATGTATGTTTTCCCATATGAAAGTGGCTTATGACCTCATTTTTACAATTTTGAGATTTTAATAAGTTGAGGATATTAGAAGGGTACACCTTTGGTTACCCTACTTGGCTTTCGAATGTATGGAATTAAGCACTTGAGAAGGGAAATAACATGGTTGTGTCAAGGAATAAAAACTATAGATCAATCCCAACTGATTGGTTTAACAGTTGATGAGATTAGGTTGTATTATGCTAGCTCAGATTTAGCCTTTTATGTAGACTCAATTTAAAATTTAAATTAAATTATGATTTCATTGCTTGTTTGATCGATTCTATCTAGTTGGTCTAATTTTCCTTATTATATCCATGACGTGTAATGCTTGATTTTTCTTGTTGTGGTGAAGGTGAATATAAAGTGTAAACTGTTTTGGTAGTGGGAATGACTTGGGTTCTCCTTTCTTGCCTTTGCAATTGTATTCTTTAAATGATTTAATAGTTTATTGTCATGAATGTAGATTAACTTGTAGCTATATGTTGTTTGATCACATTGAACTAATTAGTTAAAGGATTGGATTTAATTAAAATAGAACATGCACTATACGAGACAATGCGAACTAAGTGATTAAGGGATTATCGCGCCTTAATGGTTTCAAGTTCGGTCGATCGTTGAGGGTTTTTGTGCTTAGTGTGTGAGTAACACTAGAGCTTATGACATTAAAATTAAGAAACTAATTCTAATAAAGAGATAAGAGTAATTGAATTGGTTGTGAGACCTAGGCACTAATGGTGGCTTCGGAATCCCTAACCTATGGTTAAAGGAGGCATAAACCCTAAGCTTCACCTTAGTTAACGGAAGACTACATGCAATGTTGTATTCATATTGTTACCTATACATAGTATATGATTTTAAAACTTGTTTAGAATTGCTTGTGTGTGTGTAGCATTAAGAGTATTGCACCCCTCTACAAATTGCTTTGTAGGAAATACCACAAAAGCTTGGGACGGAATAAGATATGATATGATGAGAGCTTGGAAAATCAAGAATAATAGAGTAAGATTTGTGATCAATAGACTATATAGATGAAATGTTATTCTTGGGGACTCAATGTGGGAATTAAAAATTTGAGACTTAGAATTATTTTTCCATTTTACTATTTTAGTAGGGGATTTTGATTCTTTATAGTCTTAGTTAACCGTGGAACATGAGAATTTATAGTTATATTCTTATTATATGGTTGTATGTAATATGATAAGTTGTAATTGATTAAATAATTATTTAGAATCTTACGACCTTTAATTTGTAAGATAGTTATTATGCAATAGGTGCACATGACTTCCAAGCCCCCTTTGGGGCGCAACAACTATTTCTTAGTGCATAAAGTCAATCTCATCACGCATTCAGATCTTATTAAGTCTTGATTTTCTTGATGAGACTTGTTAGCTCTAGTGTCTAAATGGTTACTCCTCCTTAGAGAGTTTGACATCACAGTTCAGTCTCCTAAAGCCATCAAGTCACAAGCTTTAGTTGATTTGTTGGCACACTTCCCGAATGTATGTGAAAGCTTTATTGTGGATATTATGCCAGCAAAGTTCCACGAGGATTCCCTCATGATTGAAGTAGAAGGGGAGTGGTCACTTTAGTTTAATAGCTCTGTAGGAAGTAAGGGATCAAGGATAGGAATTGTGTTAACCTCACCTGAAGGCTAAGAAATACCATTAGAATTCAAACTTGATTTCTATTGCACTAATAATAAGGTTGAATATGAAGCTTTGTTGCTAGAGTTGATATCCACCTAAGAGGTGGGAGCAAGTCAGCTATGCATCTAAGATGACATTAATTCGATCATTAAACAGGCCAATGGTGAATTTGGACTCAAAGAACCTACACTAGCGCCTTACAAGGCTACAATGCAAGGTCTAGTGGTAAAATTCTAGTCAGTACATTACGAGCATATAACTAGATCTATAAACAGATATGTAGATGTTTTGGCTACATTAGCATCAAAAGTTCTAATCCAGGATGCGAGCAATGCTTTGAATATTCGAGTACTTGAGAAATCTATGCCATATACTACATTAAATCTTGTTGATGAGAATGAAGAAACACATGAAGACTGGCATATACCACTAAAGGAGTAGTTAGTGCACCTGGGTATAGCTTCTATATCAGCATTGAAGAACTTCATTAAAGTTAATGGAGCATTATATTACAAAGGCCTGGAGGGTGTGTTGTCTCATTACATTAGGATGAAGGAGGCTCACTTAAAGCTAGATAAATACCATAAGACTTGGTGTTGAGAAGAGGGGCCACCTTTATACCGTCTCATTTAGTGCACAGGATACTATTAGCCATTGATGTTTGAGGATGCATTCCAAATACAAGCAAATTGCCTCAAGTGCTCTAAGTTACCTAATGAGAAGGAATGTAACTTTGTGGCCAATGCAGGAGATTGGCGGCATCCACACATTGACTACTTAAAGAATAATACACTACCTAAAAATGGTATGGATGTGAAGATTATAAAGAGAAAGGCAAGGAAATATTTTATGCAAGAAGATGAACTATATAGGGTCTCATTCATGGGGAATCCTCTAAGATGCATTGCACCTCCTGAAATAAAAACAACATTGGTTTGAGGTATACGTTGAAGAATGTGGAGAGCACCAAGGAGGAAGAAAGTTGTATTAACAGTTACTTGATATGGGTTATTATTAGCTAACTATGGAAGTTGCTACTTTCAATTTTGTTAAAAGATGTGTTATTTATCAATAGCATGGTAATGTCTTTCATGCTTCTATAGTTACACTCTATAATGTGATGATGCTATGGCCCTTCCATACTTAGGCATTTAACTTGAATGGCTTAATTTATCCATGAGGGTGTATCTAGATCTTAATAGGAACTGAATGCTTTATGAAATTGATAGAGGCTGCTCCCTTAAAAAGAGTCATGAGACCGAAAATTGCAAGTTTCATGAAGGAGAACATTATATGCAGATTCGACATTCCAAAGCGCTTCATGTCAAATAATGGTACTCCTTTCATTAATTCTTACATACAGCAATTATTGGCTTCTTATAGTGTAAATCATGCCAAGTATACACCATACTACCCAAAAGGCAACGGTCAAGTAGAGGCTATAAATAAAAACTTGTTAAAGATATTAAGTTTTATGGTTCATGATAACCATAAAGAATGACATGATAAATTATCATTGGCACTTTGGGCTTACGGGATGTCAAAGCAAAAACCAACCTAAGCAACACCTTTCTCTCTAGTATATAGCACTGAAGCGATAGTCTTAGTAGACCTTTTCATGTGTTTAGCCATCAATGCCAAGTTTGAGCTAGATACCTTACATATGCTAGACTTAGAAGCCTTAAAAGAGAAGCGAGACACTACCAAACATAAGTTGATTCATTACCAATGGAAATTAGGTGTAGCTCATAATCGCTTAGTGTGGTGAAGATCATTTCAACAAGGCAATGTTGTGATTCAAGCAGCAAATCATGTGCGCCAAAGCTTACACCTAAATGGGAATGACCTTTATTATTGAAGAGATTCACGATAGTGGCTACTATAAGCATCGCAATCTAAACTATCACTACTCCTATCAATTTGCAATATATAAAAAAGTTTCACTTGTAACAAGTGGAATGTACATGAATCAATGAAAACACAACTCAAGTCATGAGAGCTTGCTTCTAACTTCTTGTGTCAAAATTTTTATTCGTTCCTACAAGAATAGAAGCTTAATTCTTTAGTGCACATTATAAATATTACATTGCTACAACTAGTTAATAGATTGATCTCTTAAGCACACAATGTTTTATGGTTTATGTCATGCTAATTGGTGAGAATACTACTTCCTAAGTGCATGGTATAATACCCTCAATAAATACGATGGTTTTTCTAGTTAATGTATTCTCTAGTAATCCCTTAAGTAACATGTTAAGTAGTGCGTAATACCTCCTTAGCAAAACAATTTTTGCTAGCATATGGAATATTCCTCCAGTACAGTGTACTCCCAATAAAAAAAAAGGGAATGAGTTATTGATATGTCCCATATTACGTTCTTTATGTAAGTGTAACCACTATTAAGCATGCTACGAACAACATATTATTTGTCAATGTAAGATTATACCCAAAAATAAAAAAGAAAAAACAATCAGAAAGACATCAAATGAGGCTCTACATCAAAGCGAAACTGCCATTCATCAAATGAGTTTACATATCCCATATGCAATTAAGGAAAAACATAAGAGGGGTAATAATGTCTAATCAAGGACCCACAACCAATCTTATTAAGAAATTAACATTTGAACCATCTATGTTTGTTTCAATTTTGAGATCAATTCACTAAGTTCCGTAAAAATCCTCTTATGTTACTCTACTAAGCCATAACAGTCTAATACTTTCCTTACCTTAATTGTAATAGGCTCTATGCTGCCAATTTTGAATTTCAAGGCCCATGCTCCTTCAACACTATCAATGATGAGCTTTAGTTCCTTTTTAGATAATGAACTCCTATATCTATTCAAAAGAGACATAGTTTGCCTAAGCATCAATACCATGGTGGTCTTTAATTCAGAACCCTAACAGTTTGCTCTAGACCAGAACTTAGCCTCCAACTCGTACAAGCTCTCTAATGAAGGTTGGAGTTGCAAGTAAACCAAGAATATGTGAAATGGAGCCATTAGCAATGCACTTGAAGAGCCCTCTTCAATTTGCCTTGGCACATCAACAATTGGGGGAGGAATGATGTTAGGGAGGGTCACAGGTGAAGTAACCTCACTACAAAGAGCAAGTGTATCATGAGACACAACAATGTCAACAGAAGTTTCATTCAGTATCCCCTCTATCTGATTATCAAATAGTCTTGCCTCTCTCAAGACATTCACATATGCCCGAATGTCAAGCTTATCAAGGTGCCTAATTTCATCATTATCAATGTCATCCATTTAAATGGTAGCATTTGACTTGATGTTATTACTCGATAAGGACTCAATGTACCTACCATGAACATACATAGGGGCATTCTTACCACTATCGATAGTGCACTTAGGAGTAGCCTCAAAATCAACCATCTCATCATCCTCTTCTTCATTTGTAACCTCAATGATAGTAGGATGATCGTTGATCCGAAGCTCCTTCTCAACACCGTATCAACTTGGGAATGGTGCAATGCTAGGAGGAGTCGATTTCAAAGGCGTAGAAGGAACATCAATAGTGATGTGAACTCTCTTGGCCTGTAAGAAAAAAAAAGTTCATAGTAACAATGAAAATTTAAAGAAATAACATCCAAAATAAAATAAAAAAAGAAAGAAATGGTAATACCACTTGAATGCAAGAGCATTTTACTTGTCTCATAATCAAAGAAGGAGGAGTAGGTTAATCACTTGGTGCTTGGTTCTTTACATTAGCAAACAACATTGCCTTTTCACTTGGAAGATGAATTGGAAGTCATACTTGAAAATAGACTCCTCAAGTAACTCTTCTTCGATTGTCCCATCTACGTAATCTTTAAAATCGTCTAAGTAGTTAGTCTAATATGTCAACAACCCAACAAATACAAGTTTGAAACGTGATGAAGAGTGGAAATATAATTGCCTCATTCCCAAACAACTATCTCTAAAATCTACAGGATTGAGTGATTCGAAACATGCATCAAAATCTTCCTTGATGTCGATAGTCCTAAGAACTCCTTGGTTGAATCTAAATTGTCGAGCCATTCTATGAGGCAAATATAACATGACCTTACATTGTAGAAAATAGCTAGAAGGGTCTCTCCAATCATGAAGGGAAGGAAGACCTCTAAGCGAGCACCATAAGAAAAAACCTCGCTTCACCAGCACTAAGTTTCTCGTGAGCCTCAAGAAGGTTGACTAAATCTTTCAATCCTTAGGGGTAAAACTTTGGAAATCGTAAATAACCAACTAATCTACTTGTGTAAGGCTGAAAATTCAACTCCTTTGTGTTGTCTATGACATGGAACAGCGAACTTAAAGGCTTCCTATTAATCCATAGAAAGGCTCGAGACTTAATTGGATTGGATCTATTTAGTGGCGAACTAAAGTATCTTTTGAGTCGTTCAGCAAAAAACACTTACAAAAACACCACATTGATATGTGATAATATGGTGTAATGCCCCTTCGATTTAATTGAAGCCTTGTGATAGAAGTCGAAACATCAATACAAAGAGCCAAGGTAGAATAATCCTAAGGCAAATCACGTGCCACTTGCCATACGAATGGTCAAATGAAAGAACTAACAACTCACACCATTGGTTAAACTACTAAGAAATACACACAAGGACAATTAGCACGCTAGGAAAGCCTCAAGCTTATACCTAAGAGCAACAAAAATGATACACAAGTTAATTAAATTGAAACTCACATAATGAAAGAGGCCATGGTAGATAAGATTAGAAAAGCCTTACTTATATCGATCATCTGAATTCTTTTGCTCGAAGAAGTATTTGATCTATGTAGAGAAGGTAGATTTCTTACAACTATCAATAGCCACCTCCAACACTACTTCTAAAGATAATATAGCTACCTCATCCTTTCTAGTGACACCAGTGATGACAATATTTGTTAACCTGAAATCATAAAATATAAGAGTATGCACATGTCTTCTAGCATAGGAGTGATTTTGCCCTAAGACGTCACAAAAGTGTATGTCTACATACTATAACAAGTTATGATACTTTGCCAAAATCCATTTTGTTTAGATGAGGAAACCTAAAACAAGAGGAAATCATTATAAGGTAAAAAAATTTTAAGACTCCAAAGTATCTACATACCTTGAATCACCTAAAATTTGATTCACCCAGGGGCACCAACTTGGCATAACTTGCTTATGAATAAAAAATTGGGTGTCCAACAGGGGAAGTTTCCCCCTTTTTTTCCTAAGGTATAATATAGAACCCCCCTCTATATTTTCTCTATCTTTGACCTTAGGCTCCCATCTTATGAAACGCTAAGTGCCATTAGCATGTTGTTGCTCTTGTGTATCTCTTTTATCTATGCAAGTTCAAAATAAATACTTCTTAATCGTCAAGTCAGACCATTCATTCTGATAAGAAGGCACTATTGGTACGCGACCATCTAAATATGCTACTATCTCTTTACCCGTATCACTAATCCCACTGCATGATTTAGTCTTTCTAGTGTCTTTACCCATTGCAAGTGATAACAATAATTAGATCTAATCACTACCACTTAGGGGAGGAGAGAAGAGTGTTGAAAGTCTCTTGATGGCCTCACTATCTCCAAAGATAGATAAAGATAGATTAGTCTTACAACAGAAAAGAAGGGATGCTAGAAGGAAACGCTAGACTCAATAAAATCTCGTAAATGAATAAATCATGTCCATAACCTACTCTATATCCTTCTCCACTAGGGTATCAGAAACATCTTTCTCCAATATACTTGAAAGAACTAAAGACAATCCCAATTCCATTTCAAATAACACAATTTAAATTGGTCAAATTATATGAGCATATTCAACTACTAATCGTTTAATAAAAGAAGTCACTTTTCACTACCAATTACTAGCAACTTGTGGGAAATTAGTGGTTTTATTAACCACGAAGAGCATGAACAAAGAAGCTTGCTCTGCAATATTATGCTCTCTTGCCGAGAACTTACTAGCTAAATAATTACACTCTTCTTGAACCTTGATCTCGAGTTCAAGTATGGAACATTATCTTTCTAGCTGCAGCTTCTTACAAGAGTACTTCAAGGCAGGGTCTAAATCATCAGAACTATGCAAAATATAGCAACGAAGACTCCTAGTATGCAACCATGCTAAACCAAGATTGTAGTTGAAACCATTGGACAAACAATGCAGATAAAGCTCCATTAATGCTGGCTTAATGAAAATTGGCAGTGAATTTCTCAGACCTTCATGGCCTTACAACAAGATAAGTGACCTCAACTTCAAGATCGCAATCCTCATAGGAGTATCCATATTCTCATGCAAGGAACTAAATATCGCAATCCCTACCAGATTACGAAGTTCTATGTTTAGCATTGCAATTAGTTCAACTCGCCACTCATTACAACTTTTTCATAGATCTGCTACTGGAGGCCAAATGGAATTACAAAGTTTGAAGAAATTAAGCTGTTTATAGTATATATCAGTAACAGGTGGCAAAGGAGGACGGCCACCATCGACCCATAACAAAGATTTTTTTTTTTTTGTTTTTGAAGATTATTGCCATGAAGAAATTCCTAACAAGTATAGAATCTTGTCAAGCGGGAAGAATTGCACCACTGGAAGGTCTCGTGGTAATACAAATGAGGCAAAAGCAAAATTCTTTCCCAAGAAGTCCAAATCAATCCAGAATGCCTAGAACTTTTAATATGCCTGTTGTCATACAAGAAAAACAACAAAAAGGATAATTCTATCCAATGAGATTCGGCAAAACCCTTTATGAAAGCACCTCACAATTTTTTTTCTTTATGTTGGACAGTCTGCGTCCTCGCCAAGTCTCTCTGCTTTTAATTTATTATCAAGTAATATTGATGCTTCTAGGATGGCTGCATATACCAATACCCGCTATCCTAGCAATTCTCTAATGTCGCCTAAAGTTTTATTTTTTCATAAGTCAACTCAGCCTACTTTTCTTAATTGTGAAAGTGGAGTTTCCGCTAGACCAGATTTAGGGCCCTCATCTACTCCAGCATCAAATGTACCGACTAATCGTCCCACAAATTTATTTATTTTTAGTTAATGAGCCTGTTGTTTCAAAAGCTAGGAACAGAGGACAAAACCAGGAAGAACAAATCGGGAATATTCATTCTATTTTTGCAAGCTTCTAAAAATATAGAAGCAACAACTTGATAAGTTTAACATCCAAAATTTAAGCAAAATAAATCAAAACAAACTTAATCACTTCTAAAAAATTATAACTAATTGAAACAAACCAAAAAAGAAAATATTTGCTGTCCTAACAAGCAATAAACTAACATTCCTCCATGCTTTTAGGAGTTGCAAATTCCAAGTTTTTGCCTTAGAAGTTCAAACTTGTTTGCTTGTAGAGGCTTTGTGAAGATGTCTGCAAGTTGTTCCTCAGATTTGCAAAACACGAGACTTATATCTCCTTCCTTTTGCACTTGTATAAAGAACAACAATTTGATCTTGAAATGTTTAGTTTTTTCGTGAAAAACTAGATTATGTGAGATTTCAACTACTGCCTGATTATCCACAAAAACCTTTGTATCATTTTGTTACTCTAAGTGTAGATTACACAGTAGCTTCCTCAGCCACTATACTTGGTTCATAACAGCTGCAAGAGCAACAAACTCAGCTTCTGTAGTGGATTGTGCTATAATATCTTGCTTCTTGGAACTCCATGAAAAAACTCTTGATCCTAAGCTAAAATAATAACCCGATGTACTCTTCATGTCATCTACAGATCCATCCCAATCACTATCGAAAAATCCCAGTAAACTCAAGCTTTAACACTTCTGAAATTTTACACCAAGATTGATGGTTCCTTTAATATATCTAACAACTCTTTTTGCCCCTTTAAGATGTATTTCATTAGCACAATGCATGAAGCAAGAAAGAATACTTATAGTAAAGAGAATGTCAAACCTAGTTGCGGTTACGTACATTAGACAACCAAGCAAGCTTCTGAAGTAACCTTCTTCAACCTTGTTTGCACCATCCTCCTTGCTTAAGCTTTCCTTTTGATTCATATGAGTAGATGTTTCTTTGCAATCTTCCATACAAAAATTCTTAAGGATTTCCTTTACATATTTCTTTTGACATATGAAAACTACATCTTCTAGCTACTTAATCTCCATTCCTAAAAAATATGTCATTAATCCAAGGTCTGTCATTTCAAAACTTTCCAACATTTCCATATTAAATTCTTCAACAAGCTTGGAATTTCCACTTGTAAAAAGAAGATCATCAACTTAAAGAGAACTATGATCAGATAAACCCCTTTACGTTTTACATAAAGAGTGGCTTCAGACATGCTTTGCACAAATCCTAAGCTTAATAGATGCTTATCTGTCTTGTCATACCATGCTTTAGGTACTTGTTTCAAGCCATATAGAGCCTTCTTGAGCAAGTACACCTTTTTCTTCTTTACCTTGTTCCACAAATCCCTCAGGTTGCTCAACATAGATTTCCTCTTGTAAAGTACCATTCAGGAATGCAGACTTTACATCCAGTTGAAGCACTTTCCAACCATTTTGTGCAACTATTGCTAATACTAGTTGAATAGTATCTAATCTAGCAATAGGAGCAAAAGTATCAGAGTAATCAACTCCAAAAACCTAAGCATATCCCTTGACAACAATCCTCGCTTTATATTTGTTGACAGATCCATTCGCATTGAGTTTTGTTAGTCCCAATTAGATTAATCAAGAGGGGGGTGAATTGATTAATTACTTAAAATTTCAATTTTTGCAAATCATTCAAAAACTCTTGACTAATAAAATGACGTGAAGAACAAAAATGAAAAACAATAATGTGCAATAAATAAAATGAGTAGAAGAGAATAGAATGCTCAGTGATTTATAGAGGTTCTGCCTCGAGCGTCAGTCCTCTCTTCCAGCTCCACGCGAGGGTCCTGGTTGTCTATACCAGTTGTGTTTCACTATATCAAACAAATTGAAAGTGTACAAAATAAGCCTCTTCAAGGGGGAGTCTCACTACTGAGTCTTTCTAGCTTGTTCACGAAGCTAATCACTCAAACTACAGTGATGAAACAACTATCAATTCCTTATACAAGAAAGGAATTACAATAACAATGAGGAATATCAAATTTCCTCTATAAATTAGATCACATGTATATGTAAAAAATTTTGCGCTTGAAGATGTATGAGCCTTTTCTTTTTTGTGTGTTTTTTTTTTTCTTAGAAGAACGTTCTCTCTCCTTTTTTATTTGAACTGAACACTCCTTTTATGAAGAGAACATAACGGTTACTTTTGAGAATGTAACGTTCATGGAGTTCCACATGACAAGCTTGAATTTATTTTTGAAATTTTATATTTCAAAAATAAGTTGAATCTATTAGAGAGGATCTGCATTCCATGATATTTTTTATGAGGATAAGCTTGGATAAATCAGTTTGACCAAGATCTTCTTTGGAGATATTTCTTGGATCAAGTTTGTTGAAGATATCCCTCACATTGTGGAACCTTATCTTGATATCCCATATATTGTGGAACCATATCTTTATGTAACAACCATATTTCTTATCCTTATCTTTGTTACTGCCGGATCTCCCAAAATATAGCACAAATATCTAAATTTAAATCTTGATAAAACTTATAATTCTTATATAACCTCACTTTATCATAAAATAAAATCTTTGAATAAAATCTTGTAAAACTTTATGTAAATTAAAAACCCCATGATATAAAATCAAACTTTAGTAAAACACATCAAGTATATTACCCAAACATACTTGACACGTAGAGCTAGGCCTTGAAATTTATTAAAAACTATCGATATAAAAATTAGAACGAAATCTAGAAAAAATTCGTGACAGGCAGGAAGGTTCTGAAGAGCTTCTGAAGCAAAACTTGTCAACAGTTCTCCTGTTGTACAGGTTCTGAAAGTGCTTCTGAAACAAACCTGTCAACTGTTCTCCTATTGTAAAGGTTCTGAAAGGTTAACACGAGAACTATGGATACACTACACAACTTCTGAAATACCTTCTATCAGAACAAAAATAGTCTGTATAACACTTTTGAAGGTTTTGAAAAAGCTTCTATTTCTTTGTTCAATTTAGAAAAATTTACTTATTATCTTCTGAAACAACTTCTGGCGAGCTCAAACATACATTATACATTATTCCACTTTTGTTAACATCAAAACTAAATTAGAGAACTTAACAAGTTTAGTTTTAAACACCCATTTTACTCCAATGATTTTTCTATCAGTTGGTTTATCAACTAGTTCCCAAGTCTTGTTTTTCTTAATCATTGTTAGCTCTTCCTCTATTGCTTTCTACCATTTTTGGTCTTTAATGGCATCTTCATAACCAACAGGTTCACAAATGGCTATATTGCATCATTGATAGACATCATGGAGAGGTCTTGTTCCATGAACTAGCAAATCATCTACCATTTCTTCTTGCCACTATTTTGAAGCTTGTTCTTCTCTTGTTTAGAAGGATAAGCTCAATTGTTGCTTGGTCACATGTATTTCCTTTGTCCATTCCCAGTTCCACTTTTCATCTTCATTAAAGAACACATCTCTATTGACTATTATTATTCCCATTTGAGGTTGATAAATCTTGTACGCCTTGGAGGAAGAACTATAGCCTATAAAGATACCTAGTTTTTACCTTTTGTCAAGCTTATCACACTTAACCTATGGAACATGCGAGAAAGATAAACAACCAAACACTCTATGAAAATTCAGTGAGAGTTTGTAGCTATACCATGCTTCAGATGGTGTTTTATCCTTTAATGCTTTAGTAGGCAATCTGTTTTGCAAGAAGACTGCCATATTAGCAGCCTCAGCCCACAAGTTCTTAGGCAAATCTTTATCATGCAGCATACATTTAGCCATCTCCATTATATATCTATTTCTCCTTTTGCTAACCCCATTTTGTTATGGAGTGTAAGGAATAGTGAGCTGATGTTGTATGCCCGCTTCTTCACAAAACAAGTTGAATTCTCCTTATGTGTATGCTTTTCCATTATCTGATCTTATAGCTTGGATTTTGCAATCACTTTGGTTTTCTACCATTCTCTTGAATTTCCAAAACACACCAGCCACTTTTGATTTGTATTTTAGAAAGAAAATCTTACACATTCTTGTAAAATCATCAATGAAGATAACATAATATTGACTACCAGCTAAGGATAGAGTTCTATGAGGACTCGCAACATCTGTATGGATCAACTGCAACTTGTGAGTAGCTCTCCACGATGGCTTCGGGAATGTTTCCAATTTTTCTTACCATATTGAGAGGCATTGCATCTCGATAAGTAATTTCCAAATGTTTGTAATCCAACTATGAGCTCCCTTTCCTTCATAAATTGCATCCTTTTCAAGTGGCAATGACCAAGTCTCTTATGCCATATCTCTATGCTACTAGCTTCTGTGGAGAAAGCTATAGGTTCTTCTTTGATTAGATTAAAAGAAAAACTTTTCCCTTTCATTCTCACATTAAGAACCTTTTGACCAGTGGCATCAAGTATGTAACAGTAGTTATCTTCAAAAATAACTTTGAAGCTACATTCAATTAGTTGACCCACAATCAACAAGTTTTGGTCAATCTCAGCTACATAAAGAACATTAGAGATGTTCTTTAAACCTTCAGCACCTGATATGATTACTGTCCCTGTTCCTTTAATAGAGATGTAATCACCATTACCAATTTTAACTTTAGTATTGTCAGTTGGCCTTAGATTTTTGAAGAGTTCTTTTATCATTGGTCATGTGGTTTATACAACCATTATCAATTAACCAACTTTCAAATGAACAACCATTAGCAACAAAAGATGCCACGAAAAGTTGATATTCTTCCTCTTATTTAGCAACTTATGCTTTGATCACTTGCTGCTGAATCTTTCTTTTGTAGATGATTTCTGCATGTCGCATTTAATTTCACTTGGAACATTTTACATCAAGTCTCCTCCAACATTAGATGGTAGGTGACCTTCATTTCCATAATGACGACAAGGAGGATATTTGCCCTTGAAGCTTCCTTTTCTTCCTCTAATGTTGCTTGAAGTAGAAGAAAGATTTATGTCTTCACCTTTCTTCTTTTTCCCTTTGTTTTTATTAGCTCCATGGTGTTTTGCAAATAAGGCTCCTTCGGTGCTAACATTTTCCCTCATGTGCCTTCTTTGTTCTTACGCCTACAGTGAGTGTAGCAATTCTACCAAGGAAATTTTTTATAAATCCTTAGTATTTTCTAGTGTTGTTATGATTGCCTCATATCTTTTTGGTACTATGACAAGGATCTTCTCAACAATCCTTGATTCATTAAACTCTGACCCCAATAATTTGATCTTGTTTGCAATATCAAGAAGTCTATCTGAATACTCTTTGATAGTTTTAGATTCCTTCATCTTTTGTAATTCAAAATCCCTTATCAGATTTAGAACCTTCATTCCTCTGATCCTTTTGTCACCTGCATATTCTTCTTTAAGATATTCCTAAATAGACTTAGCTGTCTTACAAGACATGATTCTTGTAAAAATCGTTGATGATATCACAGCGAACAAGCACGCTTTAGCCTTCAACTTTTTTGTCTTCTTCTCCCTGTGCGTTTTAAACTGAGCCGTGGTGGGATTGTCTGGAAGTGTAAACACAGCATAGTTTTCTTCCATGGCTTCCCAAAGATCCAAAGCCTCTAGATAGGTTTCCATACGGAATGCCCAAATTTGGTAATTTTCATCGTTGAACACAAGTGGAGCTATAGAAAAAAAGCTTGCTTCAACTTCCATGACTTTTGGAAAGAACTTCTACATAGATCTCGCAAGAAGAAAGCTCTGATACCAATTGTTGTTTCAAAAGCTAGGAATAGAAGACAAAACCAGGAAGAACAAATCGGGAAGATGATTCATTCTATTTTTGCAAGCTTCTAAAAATATAGAAGCAACAACTTGATAAGTTTAACATCTAAAATTTAAGAAAAATAAATCAAAACAAACTTAATCACTTCAAAAAAATTAGAACTAATTGAAACAAACCAAAAAACAAAATATTTGCTGTCCTAATAAGAAATAAAATAACAAAGCCCTTTCATCAAATCTTTTTAAATCTGATATTTGACATGAAATGCGTTTGAAAGAATGGCCATTGTATCCTCTTCAACATGCTTAAATTCAAAGTAGTGTACAACAACCTCCCTCAACCTTCAGCCTTTCATGCTGTAGATATCTATTCCCCTATCTAGACCCTTTGCAGACATTTGCATGAAATAATTTTGAAAGGTGGAAAAGTAAACTAAAGCCACCATTTCTTATAAGGGGAAGACCCCCAAGAGACACACATATAAACATCCAAAAATCCTTGTGTGCAAGTTCAGGAAGCATAAAGTCTGCTTTTCCATTAGGGAGGTCAACAGTAATTGGACAAAATTGAGACCTTGAACTAGTGTATAACATCCTGCGTTTAAAATTTTCTCTAAGATTGGAAAGGGAGCTTCCGCAGCAGTTAGTATGTCCATGTTATCAAAATGAGCTTGTAGCATATCGTAGTCATTTAAAGAGCCCGAAGAATGTTAACCCTGCACTGTAGGTGAATTTATCCCATCAATTGATCCAGAAGAGCCTCCGGCTTTGTTAAAAAAAAAAAAAATTATGTACTGACTCAACCTAACAGTAAAGGTTACCATCCTTAACATCTATCATAGCCATCCTACCCAATAGCAATGCTATTGGCTTCTAAAACTAACAATTGCCAAAGAACACCAACAGCCTCCTCTGAAAAGACCTAAGGAGGTATTGGCACAGTATTTTGCACAAAATTAGAATCCAAACCACTAAATCTTTGGATATTGGTGCCTCTATTTGCTTTTCTCCATTCTTCAAATATCGTTTCTTCCTTAAAGGCAGGATCCTTGATCTCCTTTGTCATCTCAATGAGGAGATTATCTAGTTGAAGATTTACACAGGTGCAAAGTCTAAGCCCCTGAATTGCACGGTCTATAATAAGCTGTAGAGGATAATGGTCCTTCGAAGATTCTACCCCATTTGCATCATTAGAGCATATGGACAAGCAACATCAAGCAAAGCTGCAGTGTCACTGTTTAGATCAACAGCTCCATAGGTCCATGCATCTCAGTGTTTGCCCAGTAGAACAAAATGGTCAGGCTCCTCTTATGATAGCAAACACATTGTAGATTGTTGCCATCTTATTCTCTCCCTAGTAAGTGAAATTTAGCACCAAGGGACCAAGCCCCACGGCATGGACACTAGTTCTCAACTTCACATTCTATTACTCAGGCACAACACCCCCTCCAAGTTCCCTTAATATCATCTCTGCACACTCGAAACTAACTAGTAAAGATAGGATTTTCAGAAACCTTACATCTACCTCTACACCACCAATAGCTGCAATTGCTTCGAGATTTTTGTCATCAAATGATAAATTCCACAATGAACCAGCAGCCTCTTGCCTGACACCTTCATGTGGAGAACGTGTTAGTTGAACAAAGGCTTTTAGAGCTCCAACTTCTTGCCCTACTGCAACAATATTGGTGTTGCTATCTCCATGAGTGGCTAAATCAGCCAAAGCACGAGTCGCCTACTCCTGAACTCCCTTAAATTTGCAATTGGGGGCAAGCATGACAAAAGCTTGTACACCACCAGCCAATGCCACCTCCATGCTACACTTGTCATGAGCTACCAGCCGGCAGCACATTCTAATGCACCATCACCACCAGAGGACTACTTAAATATAAGATCGACTAAAGCTTTGGCACCACTAGCTTCAGCAATGGCATCTTTGTGCTCTTTGTTGGGGTGTAGCTCATACTCCCTTACGACATGAAAGCATATGGCTCCTTGCGGGGGTCTCAAGGGGGTAGCGCCCCTTGGACGCCAAGGGGCTTTTAGCAATTAAGCCCATATTTGTTTATTAAATTTTGGGCTTGGGCCCATGAATAGTTGTTCTATATATTCCCTTTTTTCACTTGTAATTGTGTGATGAAAAACAAAAGAGTGAGGTGCAAATTATAGTGAAATCCTCTATTGGACATAGCCTTAATTAATGGGTGAATTAGGGTAAAATCTTGTGTCTTTATTTTTTTTTCCTTTTTTAACTTACTCGTGTGCAGCCGACCCTAACATCTGGAATCAAAGCAAGGTTTGAGATTAGGGTTTTTTCTTAGTGAAGAGAGATCCGAAAAAAAAAAAAAAAATCAAATCTTAGCAAGATGTCGGTTGGTCAATCGCAAATTGAAGTGGAGAAGTTCAGTGGAAAGGGTTTGGAGTTATGGAAGTTAAAGATGGAGGCTCTGCTCATGGATAGAGATCTATGGTATGTAATTGAAGAAGATAAACCAAAGTTAATTACCAAGGAGAAAGCGAAGGAGGAAGAGATTGTGATTGCATCCACTCAATTGAAGGCGTGGATCAGCAACAATCAGACAGCATGAAGCATGATTTGGCTATGCCTCACTGATAATGTCTTAGTGAACGTAACCTTTGAGAAGACAACAAAAGATCTTTAGTTTAAATTGGGAAGCCTTTATCAGAGCAAATCGCTCATAAACAGGTTGTTTCTACGGAAGCGACTGTATAACCTTCGGATGAGTGAAGGTGATTCCTTTTCTGCACACTTAAACGAATTTAATACTATCTATGGGCAACTTGCATCTATTGATGTTAATCTAGATGAGAAGGATAAAGCATGTACTTTGCTGTATTCATTGCCTAATTCATGGAAACATATAATTGCTTCAATTGGCACTAGTGTTAATGCGCTGTCGTTTGAGAATGTCGTGTCTACTTTATTGTCTGAGGAGATGAGAAGAGCAAGTTCTAATAATGCAATGAATGATGCTTTTTTTGTAAGAGGAAGGAATAGTGAACGATCCAAATCCAAATTTGTTAGCAGGAATAAGTCTAGAGGAAGATTTAAAAGTTGAGATCGATCCGAAATAAAGTGTTGGAAGTGTGGAAAAACTGGACAATTAAAGAAGGATTGTTGAAGCAAAAGTTTAGGTCCAGAGAAGCAAGATGATGCATCATCATCTAGTATAAAGAAAGATGATGACAGTAATGTGGGAGACATGTATCTCGTGTGCAATTCATCTCAAGTTGACCGCAGTGCATAGATAATTGATACTGGAGCGTCTTTTCATATGACACCTCATAAAGATTGGTTCTGTTGTTATGAAACATATCAAGGAGGTACAGTGTGAATGGGAGATGATTCGACACTTGACATTATCAGTCGTGGAAAGGTGAAGCTGAAGATGAAAGATGGGACAGTTAAGAATCTTCCAGATGTGATGCATATTCCTAGTCTTACTAGGAATCTTATTTCTGTTGGAACTATGGCAGATGCTGGTATTACATTCATCAGTGATAAGTATTCATGTAAGTTAATTCGTGGATCTATGGTGATTGCTAGAGGTGAATAGTGTAGGAAGCTGTGGAAATTGCTGGGAAGCACAGTAGTTAGTGGTGAGAGTAAGTGAAAGAAGATTCTGCAATGCTGTGGCATCGAAGATTGGGTCATATTGGTGAAAAACGATTGGTGACCCTTGCTTCAAAGAAGATGGTAGATGGAATCCCAAGTTATTCTATGGGTTTTGGATTCTGCAAATATTGTCTACATGGAAAACAGAATTAGGTATCTTTTGAATCTATAGGAGGGAGAGCACAAGGGATTCTAGATTTAATTCACAGTGACGTCTTCGGTCCTTCCCCTGTAGCATCATTTGGAAAATCAAGGTATTATGTTTCCTTTATCGATGATTATTCCAAATATGTGTGGATATATTTCTTGCAAAGAAATGATGATGTGTTAGAAAAATTTCATGAATTTAAAGCTTTCATGGAAAATCAATTTGATAGAAAGATTAAAGTGTTACGAACTAACAATGGAGGAGAATTTTGCCCAGCGAAATTTGATCAATTCTATGCAACTAGTAGCATAGCAAGGCATAAATCCACACCATATTCACCTCAATAGAATGGGGTAGTAGAGACACTTAATCGATCCCTCATGGAGAAAGCAAGGAGTATGTTAAGTGGTGCAAACTTAGCAACTAAATTTTGGGCAAAAGCATTGTGATGTGCCTAATTCCAAGCTTAAGCACAATCAAAGAATCAAGGAAAACTCCTCAATTCACAAAACACAAATCGGTTCACCTAGTAAGCAATTTCACGTGAACACCTTGTAGAATTTGATGGAAATGGTTGTTCAAATGATATAATTGTAATCTCTAATGATAACTTAACCAAATAACCACAATAAGGCTTGAGAAACACGTGGAAATCAGATCAAAATGAAGCAATACAAACCATGAATTCCACTTCCCCTTTCAATACCAAATTCACACCAAATGCACTAAAAATGATAGTGAGTTCAATAACTAAAAGAACAATCAATCTTACAAGATTGATGTCCACGAATTACAATAACCAATAAGTCCAAGAAAGATTCAAATCTACCCTAGATATGACTCACTAGAGAAGAAATGAACAACAACAAAGATGAATTGATATTACTCATGATTTCTCCTTGTTGCACTCGCCACAATTCCAACTTCTTGGGATTGAAATTGGTAAGAGAATTTGGGAATTAGGAAACCCTAAGCCCTCTCACGAAATGTGAAGTGTTTTTTCTGAAAAATTAAGCCTCCTCAAACCCTCTCTTAAGCAAGTATTTGTACTTGCTACTCCTAGGGTTAAAAAGTGCTCAAAATTACAAGTTTGCCACTTTTAAGGTAGCTAACCCTAAATAAAAGTTACAAAGAAATAAAAGTGTCCCAAAACCAAAATACAACTAAAATAGTTCATAAAATGAAAAATACATAAAAGAAATGCTCTTCACGATGCCGGTCTTCTATAGGATCCATCGGCCCAGCTCATCGCCGGTTCAGGTCGGTCCATGGATAACCCACAAGCTGAGTTTAAGTGAGTTTGTCCACTGCCCTATAAAGCATGATAAGTATTCTTGTTGGAATATAAAATACATGAATAAGATAAAAGAGGTTAGTATATAAATAATTCCGGGGTCGATTTTCTCAAAATGGGTCCTCATCGCCAAGATTCGAAATCCTTTAGTTATTGCCCTAATGATAAGTCTTGTCGGATTTAGATTCCTATCATCTCCTCGGGCCTCAAAAAGATTTTTCCTCAAATCTAGTAGATGAAATGCAATAGAGACTTTGTTTCCTCCTAGCAAGTCACCTGAAGAAATATCTCTGCAGAATCCCAATATCTGAAATACTATAGGTGGTGATTGTCTTCTCTCCTCCATTTCCAGGATGTATCTCTTCTGCAACACAAATAATGACCCATTATCCACTAAAGTTACCCATGTATCAACCTGTTCCACTGAAACTGTTTCCTCTTTTTCTAACTCATCTGTATGTTGCTGATCTTCATGGTCTTCTAATGGTTGGCTCAACTACTCATTACCCTCTAAAACCTTTGAAGGTGAACATAACTGTCTTTGAACAGTCTGGCTCTCTGTTGGTCTACTCGTCTGACTATGATCATCAGGATCCTCTGAAAGTTGGCACATCTATGTCTGACAAATTTTGTGCTCTAAAGGTTTGTTCGACTTCTCATGGCCCACTAATGGTCTACCGATTTGTTGCTGAACCCTTTGAACCTCTGAAGGCGACATCGGATTCAGAATAATTCGTTTTCCCTCCTTCTGGAATACATAAGTATTCCTGAAGCCATCATGTAAAACCCTCCTGTCATATAACCAAGGCCTGCCAAGCAATATATGGGATGTACACATAGGCACAATATCACACTCAATCTCATCAAAGTATTTATCCCCTACACTGAATGGTACCCTAGCTCTTTGGGTTACATGCAAATGCCCCTGATCATTAAGCCAATGTAATGTATACGGTTCAGGATGTGGAGTAATAGCAAGTTTTAGTTTCGATACCATCGATGCTGCTACCACATTGGTACAACTACCACCATCAACTATAAGGACACATAAATTTCCTTGTACCCTACAAGAAGTATGGAACAAGTTTTCCCTTTGTTCGTCATCCTTAGTAGTAAATGTAGTCAATGTCCAGCGCAATACATTGGCATAATGAAACATTTCACTAGACATGATTGTGTTCAAACCCAACAACACAATAATTATCTTCACACTTCCACGGTTCAAGCACACAACCAAGCTACAAGTGAAGTACACTCAACTACTTTCAAGTAAATAGAATTAAATTCAACTACAAGTGTTTAAGTAACTAATTTAATTACTTTCACACTTTAATGACTTGTTTGAATTTTAAATTCTACTACTCACTTTCCTTATTCTTGCCTTGATTTCTCACCACTTAAATACACAATGGGCAGCAAAGGAAAATACTCAGACAACACACCATCCACCGCCACAAAAGTCCCCTTATGCTCACAGTTCAAGATGCTTTATGCCACTACTAACAAAGTCCTTGACAACACATACAATAACCAATGTCAAATGTACACAACCTCTACTAAATTAACAAGAATTTAACTCCAACTACACTCCTCTAGCCATGGCATAATTCACTTCCACAAAATACAACTAAAACGGCAACTTCAACACAAGATAAGGCAGCTTGTTCAATAAGTGCACAACTCCACAAATGGTAAGAGGCTTTTCAAATTCAAATGATACACAATTAATTATGACTTAATGTGTATTTGAGATTTCAAATTGACCTCTTAATGTACACTTTCAATTCTGATTTCAAATATGAAAATAATAATTATGATTCCTCCAATGTCCAAAAATGCACACACTACACAATTTTACTTCACAATTGAAACACCACTCTTCCCCTTCATGGTTTTTTAACCTTATAATACACTCTCACACTTTAGCCTCAATGTGCAGCACCTTACTCCACAAAACTTCCACAAATTCCCACCATAAACCAAAGCAATGGCAGCAACAAAATTCAAATTTGAAATCACTCCACTAAATGCAACCTTCTCCACAAATGGTAAAAAACAATTCAAATTCAAATAACACTTATTCAATGCTACTCAATGAATTGCTTTCAAACTTAGAGAAGGTATTTGAATTTCAAATGAATGCTTATTCTCCCACACACTTCAAATCTGGAAATTGCAAATGCTCCAACTCCGAATTGCACAAAGATTCACACAACAACAAGCTTCACAACCTCCTCCACGCAACAAGCTACTCACGGCAAGAAAAGGAAATTTTTTATTTTTTTTTAATTTCACAAAATGTTGAATTAACAAAACTTCTATTCTTCTTCCTTTCCACGAAAATAATTAGTCTCAAGAAGCTACAACAATCCCTCCAATCTAACTTCAACAAGCAACAAATTAGATTCTCAATCAAGACAATTTTGCAACTCAAATCCACAACACACAATTTCAGTACAAATATGAAGAACCCTAATCACGAAATTAACCAACACTTAATCCCTTCTCTCAACTTGTGCTCTGATACCAAAATATGATGTGCCTAATTCCAAGATTAAGCACAATCAAAGAATCAAGGAAAACTCCTCAATTCACAAAACGCAAACCGGTTCACCTAGTAAGCAATTTCACGTGAACACCTTGTAGAATTTGATGGAAATGGTTGTTCAAATGATATAATTGTAATCTCTAATGATAACTTGATGAAATAACCACAATAAGGCTTGAGAAACACGTGGAAATCAGATCAAAATGAAGCAACACAAACCATGAATTCCACTTCACCTTTCAATACCAAATTTACGCCAAATGCACTAAAAATGATAGTGAGTTCAATAACTAAAAGAACAATCAATCTTACAAGATTGATGTCCACGAATTACAATAACCAATAAGTCCAAGAAAGATTCAAATCTACCCTAGATATGACTCACTAGAGAAGAAATGAACAACAACAAAGATGAATTGATATTACTCACGATTTCTCCTTGTTGCACTCGCCACAATTCCAACTTCTTGGGATTGAAATTGATAAGAGAATTTGGGAATTAGGAAACCCTAAGCCCTCTCACGAAATGTGAAGTGTTTTTTCTGAAAAATTAAGCCTCCTTAAACCATCTCTTAAGCAAGTATTTGTACTTGCTACTCCTAGGCTTAAAAAGTGCTCAAAATTACAAGTTTGCCACTTTTAAGGTGGCTAACCCTAAATGAATGTTACAAAGAAATAAAAGTGTCCCAAAACCAAAATACAACTAAAATAGTTCATAAAATGAAAAATACATAAAAGAAATGCTCTTCATGATGCCGGTCTTCTATAGGATCCATCGGCCCAGCTCACACCGATTCAGGTCGGTCCATGGATAACCCACAAGCTGAGTTTAAGTGAGTTTGTCCATTGCCCTGTAAAGCATGATATGTATTCCTGTTGGAATATAAAATACATGAATAAGATAAAAGAGGTTAGTATATAAATAATTCCGGGGTCGATTTGCTCAAAATGGGTCCTCATCGCCAAGATTCGAAATCCTTTAGTTATTGCCCTAATGATAAGTCTTGTCGGATTTTGATTCCTATCACATTGGCTACTACGTGTTATCTAAAGAATAGGTCTCCCACATCAGCTTTGAAGAATCAGACACCATTTAAGGCACTATTGAAGAGGAAGCCAAATATATCCCACGTTAAAGTATTTGGCTATGAAGCGTATGTGCATGTGGCTAAGGAAAAGAGGAATAAACTTGAAAGCATGACCGAGAAGTGCATCTTCATTGGGTACAAAGATGGTATTAAAGGGTATAAGTTGTGAAATCCTGATACTAAGCACATCATTTATAGCAAAGATGTGGTATTCAAAGAATCTATGATAAATCAGATTGTTTCACAAGCTCCTGAAGAACCATAGACAATTAAGTTAAATGTTGGTTTATAGGGAAAGATAAAGGCTACACAAGTTGAAATGGAAAATTCAGATTCTGAAAATGATGAACCTGATGTGGAGGATGATATTGTAGATTCTAATACTAAGTTTGAAGTTGAAGCTCCACTTGAATCGGCCTTAAGGAGGTATATGAGGCAAAGAACACCACCTAAGAGGTATACTTTATTTGCCAGTAATGAAGATTGTGCTCTGACTATTATAGGTGATGATCCAAATAATGTTAAGGAAGCAAAAAGTGCTGATGATGCAAAATAGTGGGAGAAAGCCATGACCGATGAGATGGACTCACTGGGTAAAAACAAAACATGCAATTTTGTAAAATTACCTGTAGATCGAAAGGCAATTGGTTGTATGTGGGTATTCAAGAAGAAGGTATCCATAGATGGAGATATAGAACGATATAAAGCTCGTCTAGTTGCGAAGGAATATTCACAAATAGAAGGAGTTGATTATGGTGAGATTTTTTCTCTAGTTGCTAAATTAAATTCTATAAGATTTGTTTTATCTATAGCAGCTGCATACAATCTAGAGGTAAAGCAGCTTGATGTAAAAACAACTTTCTTACATGGTGACTTGAAGGAGGATATTTAGATGATGCAGCTAGATGGATTTGTGGTCAAGGGAAAAGAAGATTTTGTTTGCATTATATGGCTTGAAACAATCTCCAAGAATGTGGTATCAGAAGTTTGACTCCTATGCCTTGAATCTTAGCTTTGTTTGTTGTGATGCTGATCATTGTGTTTATGTCAAGAGGTTAGATGATGATTTCATTATTTTAACCTTATATGTTGATGATATGCTGCTAGTTGGGAATAATATGAGTATGATGAGTACTGTGAAGGGACTGTTGGGAAAAGAGTTTGAGATGAAAGACTTAGGCCCAACAAACTTCATCTTAGGCATGCAACTAAAAAGGGAGCGAGAGAATGGAAAGTTGTGGTTAAGTCAGAAGAAATATGTTGAAGATATATTGAAAAAATTCAATATAGTAGACTGTAAGCCAATAAAGACTCCTATGTCCACAAGTTCTAAGTTATCAACGTGCCAATGTCCCAAAATTGAAGAGGAAATTGAAGAGATGGTAGCAATTCCATATACAAGCGCAGTGGGGATCTTGATGTATGCCATGGTATGTACTCGTCCTGATATTGCTCACGCAGTGGGAGCATTGAGCAGATATTTGTCCAATCCAGGAAAGGAGCATTGGATAGCTGCAAAGAGAGTGCTACGTTATCTTCATGGTACATCTGATTTTAAGTTATGTTATGAAGGCATTAAAAGCTCAAATAAACAACAAGCGTTAGAACGAAAGAGTTTTATTGATGCTGATTAGGGAGGTGACATTGATAGTAGAAGGTCGACTAGCGGTTATGTTATTTCCTTATTCAGCGGAGCTGTAAGTTAGATGAGTGAGAGATAGAGCACAATTGCTTTATCGAGTACTGAAGCATAATCCATGGCTCTTACTCATGCCACTAAGGAAGTGATCTAGATAAGAAAATTGTGTAAAGAGCTTGGTTTTATACAAAGACGAGTGAAGATTAGATGTGATAGCCAAAGTGCTATATTTTTGGCTAAAAATCCTAGTTTTCATGCACATCATCTTTTGGTATCAGAGCACAAGTTACGAGAAGGGATTTAGTGTTGGTTGATTTCTTAATCTTCATGTTCAATTAGGGTTCTTCATATTGTGATCCGAAATTGTGTGTTGTGAATTGAGGTTACGTAATTGTCTTGATTAAGAAGTGAATTTGCTGCTTGTTGAAGTTGAATTGAAAGGCTTTTGTAGCTTCTTGTGGTTGATCATTCTCGTGAAAGGGAAGAGGAGTAGAAGTGTATTATTGATTCAAATTTCCGAATTTGAAAATTACCTCATTTGTGAAGGGAGTGGAAGTGAAATCCATTGCATGTTGATTTCGGAAATAAGAGTGTAGTTGTACAATTTTCAAAATTTAATTGGGTGGATTATATGGAAGCTATTTGATTTTCAAAACACACATTAAGTGATAGAAGTTATTGTGTGTTCATTTGAATTTGAAAGTTGCTTCTTACCAATTGTGGAAAGGTTACAATAAGTGAAACCATTTGAATTTGAATTGAGCTTCCTTTGTAAAGTTATGGTTAGAAATTATATTAGAAGTGGAGTACATTTTGTTGTTGTTGCCGTGGAAGTGGAGTACTACACCGTGAGTGTGTTATTGTTGTTTGAAGAAGCTTATGGAGTGTGTTGTGTGATTTCTTGTGCAATTCGGAAGTGGAAGTGTACAATTTTCAAATTTGCATTGTGTGGGATAATAGGGAATTTATTTGAATTCAAACACATCCATAAAGTTGAGGAAGTCTTTGAGTGGTATTGATTACATTTCATTTGAATTTGAAATTGAAATTCAAATCTTACCATTTGTGGAAAGTGCATTAAGTATGTTCATTTGAATTTTTTGTTGTGTTGTGGAGTTGTGTTTTTGTAAAATTAATGAAGAGTGTATGCATGTGGCGTGAGTTTTGGTTTATGTTGAGTGAAAGGTAATTTGCACTGTGAAGTGTTGTGTGTATGTAGTGGTGGTTGAAGTGGTTGCAACGTGTATATGTGTGGTGTGAGTGGCAGTATGAATTTGTGGAGTTATGTGGAGTAAGGTGCTGCACATTGAGGCTAAAGTATGAATGTGTGTCGTGGTTAAGAAAGGAAATTAAGTGAAGTTTGAATTTTTTTTTAAAAAAAAAAAGCATTTAAAGTGTGAAAGTTATTGAGTTTCATTACTTAAACACTTGATTAATTGATTTAATTTCTTAACTACTTGGAAGTATTTATTTGTGCTTCAATTATTTTACTATACTTGAAGTGACAAGAAGTATTTGTTGCATTGGTGACTTGTTGCACCGTAGGTGTACAAGTGTGTGTGTTGTTATCTAAATGTGTGATTGTGATGTGGTGAAGTGAAGGGAGTGTGCTACAATTATTTGAGATTACATTTGTACTTCAAATAAATCGCACCCACAAACATGTCAAATGACAACGTAAATGGGGGCATTGGCAATGAGGCTAATAGCCAAGTGGGTAGCAGACCAGGTCGTCAAAATACAAGTGGAAGAACTCTAGATGAACAACTTCAGGACCTTATCACAATTGTTGCTACATTAGCAACAAGGATTGATAGGAAGACATTGCTACCACCACCTGTGATAAACCCTCAAGCACCACCTAGAGTAGCTCCTCAGAATGTTTAGAGAGAAGGGGTAATTGGAGGAAATTTGGGGAGAAGAGTAGAAGGAGATTATCATGCTCTTAAGGAAGACAGAGATGATAATTTTGGGGTTAATCCATATGCAGATAGGGAATTTAGACTACCTCGAGGATTAGAGTATGTGAAGCTACAAATACCTTCATTTGATGGTAAGGGTTCCGCCGATGATTACCTAGACTGGGAAGACAAAGTTGAGGGCCTTTTCGAGTGTTATGAGATTGATGATGACTCTAGGGTACATCTTGCAGCTGTAGAGTTCATAAGGTATGCCGCTTTGTGGTGGAAAAATATGGTGATCAGCAAGCGAAGGGATGGAGAGACCGAAATACGCACTTGGAGAGACATGAAACGAGTTTTGTACCGGAACACTACAAGCAAGAGCTATTTATGCATCTCCAAACACTGAGATAGGGGGGTAAAATAGTAGATGACTACATACAGGAGTTTGAGACACTAGTGATCAAATGTGGATCAGTTGAACCTCCTGAACAAACCTTAGCACGTTTTGTATCTGGGTTGAAGTATGAGATAGCTTGTGTAGTTGAGCTTCAAAGATATAGTACACTTGATGAGGCTATACAGTTAGCTTTGAAAGTGGAAAGACAGAGGCGATCTTATTCATTCCAGGTTATTAGGAGCAGGCCCAGTACTAATACAAAGCCCATGGGGGTTGTTGGGCAGTTGGATGGGTTAAAGGGAGCAAGTGAGCATTTCAAGGTTGTAGACAAAGTTATCCCTACTACAGAAATGGAGAAAAATGTTTATGGGAAAGGCGAAGAGGTAGTTGGATCTGATTTGAGGCAGATGGTACAAGGGCCAACCAGTGGGAAGATGCGCCAAATTAAATGTTTCAAATGCATGGGATTTGGACATATAGGTACACAGTGTCTTAATAAAAGGGTGATGACCGTCATGGAGGATAACGAGGAAGATGATGAGGAAGAGACTGTCGAGCCTATAGATTTATCCTTAGCTTTACAAGAGTATTATGATGATAAACATGCTGAAACACATGGGGATAAAAAGAGAGGAAAATACTTACCTATTAATGTGTTATACAGGGTTATGACTATTTCTCCAAATACTAGGGACATACAAAGGGAGAATCTGTTCCACACACCTTGTCAAATTCGAGTTAACCTATGTATGTTTTTTATTGATAGTGGTAGTTGTACTAATGTCATATCTACTACATTGATAGAAAACTCACAATTAACCACTAGCTCTTATCCTAACCGTATAAAGTGCATTGGTTGGACAACCGAGGTAGTTTACATGTTACACAGCGAGCAATGGTACCAATCAGTATAGGAGATCGATATAGTGATGAGATTATCTATGATGTACTTCCTATGTATGCACTTCATTTACTACTAGGTCGACCATGGCTATCTGATAGAAAGGTGTTACATGATGGGTTCAAAAACACTTACATGTTTCAAAAGGATGGTACTTGGATTTTATTGACTCCTTTATCTCTGTCTAAGGTTCATTCTTTCCAAGTACTAGTCAGAAGCATGTATAGCTCTTCCAGATTTTCAGCCAATAAGCAATTCCAAACATTGAGTTTCAGTCCAAGAAAAGACCCTCTAGATTTAAGGGCAAATCTTTCAGAAGCCCGAGGAGATGATAGGAAATTTTCCGACACCATCAACACTTTCAGAACTCGATTTGGATGATGATCCAAATCACTCATATTTTACGTCATTTTTTTCATCTAATAAGTATTTGAGAAATAATTTTATAGGTACAATAATAATTCTCCATGGGACGCCAACATGTCCTACATTAGTTGATGGCCACGGGATATTATCAGCTTTGCATTCAAAGGCCCGCAGCAATTATTTCTATTATAAAGCATTGGCTCATGAAGATTTATAATATTTTGTACTTTGTAATTGTTTTATGGACTATTTTATATTGTATTTTCTTTTGGGACACTATCATTTTGATTATAATTTTCATTTAGGACCGGCCACCCTAAAAGTGGCATAATTGTAATTTTTGTGTGCATTTTCTAATCCTGAGGGTAATAAGTATAAATACTTGCTTATAATAGGGTTTGGGGGGGCAAATTTTTCTGATTTGAACATCACATTTTCGTGAGAGAGCTTAGGGTTTCCTTAGTTCAATTTCTCTTATCAATTTCAATTTCCAAGAGTTGAAATTGTGGCAAGTGCAACAAAGGGCAATTGTGAGTAATATCAATTCCCTCTTTGTAGTTTTTCCTTATCATCACTAGTGAGTCATATCTAGGGTTGATTTGGATTTTCTTGGTTAGATTTTTTATTGCAATTGTGATCAATTATCATGTTATGAAATGGATTGTTTTAGTATTTGATATCATCATCAATATTGGAATCAATTGTGACGTGAATGGTGCTTGTTGGGAGAGGATAAAATCATGGTTTTAGATCTGTTCTTCTTGATATAATTCACGTGGATTTCACTTGCATTTGTTGTTATTTGGTGAGGTTTAACCTTGTTGGATTGTTGATTGCATATTGGACCTTTGGATTTCATCAAAATTCCAATAAGGTTCATGCAAAGTCTATTCCAATTGAACCAGTTATGTTTGAGAGTTGGGGTTTGTTTCTTTGATTCATTTGCATGTACTTGAGCTTGGTTTTGAGCACATCACTAAGCATATATACATGGTCAGGATAAGGTAGCAACAGACTCATTTACCATACAAATATTACACATAGCACATTGCAAATAAGCACACACAATAAACGCGCACCTAAATATGCACCAACAAATATAAACACACATACAACCGTAGCTGCTTCAATGTGGTAGCTTATGTCTCCCCTTCTCTCCCTAGACCCCTCCCTCTAGACAACTTCTTTCTCTCCCTAGATGACACTATTTCCCCATTCTCCTTCACCTTTCCTTTATTCTCCTCGGCTTTATCTCCAGTTGGGCGATATCCTCTTCCCATTCCTCTTTCCCTTTCTCCTTTAGTTTCAACTACATTTGCCTCCCCAACACCTAGCTATCCCCTTGCCTTCTCCCACACATACTAGATCTGTCATGCCCCCTCTAAGTACTCAAACGTGATAAACCGCTACGATTGCCTAACCCTTACTAAGCAACCATAAAGCGTCTCAACTCACATAAAGTAGCTTGTTTCCTTACATACAGATAGCTCTTTTTCACCTTCTTGCACTCTCCCTCTCATTACTTCCTCTCATTTTCCATGCATCACAGTACAACTCACAACACATGTACACGGCTACAACACACAATAACACACATGCACACATAGCACACACATGAAAGCGTATGCAGCACATGCACACATAGTTTATGCACGCACATAGTGGCACACATAAGCACACACAAACACCCACACACCTAGTACATATGCATACATACACTACACAAGCACGGCATACAAGCTATACGCACACACATACACCATGCAGTACACACAAGCATACGTCGCACATTGATACACCCGCACATACCCATACACACTCGCATACACATCACACATGCATCA
Organism: Laguncularia racemosa; assembly: GCA_037954665.1. Taxonomy (NCBI): domain Eukaryota; kingdom Viridiplantae; phylum Streptophyta; class Magnoliopsida; order Myrtales; family Combretaceae; genus Laguncularia; species Laguncularia racemosa. The sequence goes on from JBBMOL010000399.1 coordinate 206,720, forward strand.
GCATGTAGCACACACACAAAAGCACCGCAGACAACAACAACATCACACTTGCACCCATGATACACCCACTAGCTGCAACAACACATAACTGTAGAACCATACCTACACACCTAGCTTCCATGCACACATAACAGCTACACTTGCTTGCTCCCTCCGTTGTTGCACCACTCAACAACACATGCCAGTATGTGGAAGATATGAATTTTTTTGCTCAGAATTCCACTTTTCTTCCCTGTTTGCTTTTCCTACTCTGTTTCCATTTCATTCTTCGTCATCCCTGTTTCGTCTTTTTGCCGGTCCTCGCTTTCGCTTGTCGTCCATTCCAGTTCGTCTCCCTCACCGGCCTTTCCTGTTTTTTCTTTTTAATTTTGGGCGCTAGATGATCCACGTCTTTCCTTTCCTGTTCTCATCGGTATCCTCTCTGATGGTCCATTCTCCTCTTTCTCCTTCCCTTTCTCGCTTTCCTCTCCAGCTCCCCTCACTTTTCGCTTTTCCTTTTCTCTTTTCTTTTCTTGTTTTTCTTTTGTTTTACAGGGAAAAGCACGCAACTTCTAGAGACCGACATGTACGTGTATATATACATAAGGTTTTAATATTTTTCTCAATACGTTTCTCGCGTGCAGTGATTTTCGTAAATTTAGTAACTTTGGTATTTTTTTATGAAATTTTATATTTAAGCTAATTTAATTATTCTGAACGTGAATATCTATTCACTTTCTGTATAATTATTTCTTTTAATTTAAATTGCACAAACTATAATTAAGACTTGCAATTGTCTTTATTTATATATTATTTATTTATTTATGTACATATATATATAGGTATTTTCTAACTTCATTCTCTAAATTTATTTAGTAAAATATTTCATATAATTTGTAATTCTAAGTTTGCTACCCTTTCCCCTTGCATACGATTATTCTCTCTAATTGTTCTC